>JPKZ01003186.1:360479-370991 GCA_000803305.1 Toxocara canis
GAAGGCTCGGTGGTAGAGCTAGCTCCCGCTTCGTACGCGGAACACCTGGGTTCAATTCCCGGCTGCTTTTCCAATGGATCGCCAGCAGGCTGACCACCATCCCAAAAATATCCTCGGATTTAATGATAAACAATAGTCATACGGAAGAGTATAAAACCTGTTTTATTGATGAAGTGACTCTCCTAGGCATGTCTGGACTGCGTAACCCTTCATTTGTTTCGGGATGAGTTGGGCCAACATATCTGAAAGATAACTAGCGATAAATGAACCTAGAATATTCGCTTAGAGATTTTTAAAAAAAGTTACACAGAGTCATCAAGTCATTCATCGGAAAATTCGGATTTCACATATATATTTTTCATTCGAAATTGCCTAAGAGTGGTAAGCTGCTAGCGCACATCAGCATATTTTGCAAATGGAATGGCCATTGTAAAGAACCTGAATGATATCGTACGAAAATGATACCTTGCTTTAATGGATGTTGGATTCAGTTGACCGAGACGTGAGTTTTCATCAAGATTTGTTGGCGACTGCGCAGACTCCGGAAGTGGTGATGAACGCTGAAGAGCATTTACTGCTTAAGCGTATTCTGCTTTCGGCAAATGTAAACATTTCTACACATATATGTGCACAATTCTACGAATCGCTCAACGGTTTGCTGCAGACAATGCAGACATTGCTGCAGACAGTGCAGGCATTGCTGCAGACAGTGCAAACACTGCAGACAGACAACTACCGCACAAAGTGCTGGAAAATATCTAAATAGTATATCTTTCATAGTTTTTTTTTCGCCCGAAAAAAAAAGCAATGACGAAAGTTGGTGAATAACAATCTAGGCTTTGATAACCCATTCATTCTTTATATGCTAATTTCCTCAACTAAGGACGAATCGACCATTGGGGAAAAAAAAGAACATCTGAACGGTAAAACATCAATTAAAGATTTTTATCCCACCTTGATTGCCGCTATTCCCGAAAAAAAAAACTAGTGAGGTTACATTTAGTGCTTAATTTAGTCTTCCGCTAAAACGACGAAAAGACACGGTGCCAAAATTATAATTTAAGCAGTCATTGCGGTGCATCAACGGTGGGTGGGTAAGACATCCAAAACAGTAAACACTGCTTACGATCCTCATCGTTGTCGATGGTCTCGATGAATCACCAATCTGCTAGAAAAATTACTATGAAAAAATTTTCAAAACGAGAAACACTTTGGATGAATGGAGAAAAAAACGAATGAAAATTTTACTCCTTGGGAAATTTTCACCCCCTGGGATGTACTTTAAAATGTCTGCATAATAGACTTTCCAATTTTTTATTTTTCAACATAGTTGAAAAAATTGACGCGTGTCAACACTACCTCATATCGTATTTGCCACCAACTGGCGAAACAACAAGAAATAAACCGCACAGTGGTACAAATAACAAAAAGAAGCTTCGCTCGAAACAGTTGTGGTACTCCAGTTAAGCAAAGAATACAACATAAAATTTTGCGACGACACAAAAGAAACAGCGTAAAATTTTACTTTACTGAACTCTTATGGCGCAGACAAAAAAAACCGATAACAAATAGGTCTGATTATCAACAGACCTTTTCGATTGTTTTCTAATTGCAAAAGATTGCAAATATCTGTTGTAAAAAAAGATTGCAAAAATACAAATATTTCTAATTGCAAATATCGTAATTTTCGCATTCCGATGATGATATATTTATTTCAAACAGCAAACAGAACGTAAGCTGGCTCAATATGTGGGAAAAAAATTGACGAAAGTGCGAAATTTTTTTCATATTTTTGTTCATGATTAGCCTTTTTTCAAAGAATTATTTTGCATCTCCAACATCATGATGCATTCGAAAAGTGCATAAGTTCGATGTTCCGCTAACGAAAATGAAGTATTTCCTATATGAAAGCTAGACGATGAATAAGAGAGAAAGCTAACATCTCGAAAGTTGTTAGGCGCAACCACGGGGCTATAGACCATCGGTGTCGGCGAAAGAGTACGATCGTTGTCTTGTGGGAGTTCGTCTACTTGTTCGGATCTACAATTGGATATGCTTGAAAATGACAACGCCAACAATTGAAGCGGTGAGGAGTAAGTTGATTATGAATAAAGTAAACGATGCATTGTTGCATTTGTAGATATCGCATAACTCCTTTTAGATCGAGATTTACAGCGGGATACAACCAAGTTTCGACTATAGCTGAGATTTAGCACAATAATTGCACGAGTTGATCACAGAATACTACCAATGATCATCAAGACGACATATGATAATCGTCGAAAGGATGGCATGCGTACTAACATTTTTATAGAGGGTACTACTAAAATATCTGGGAAGCATGAACGCCTACTCTCTTTTATCTAGCAAATTATTTTAAAGAAGATTTCAGTGAGTGCTAAATAGAACTTCGGCTGGAAATATTTTTTTATTTTAAAAAAAAGTGCGTTCTCAAATGATTAACTGATCGTAATGTTACTAGATGACGCATAAAAATTTCAGCTCATTTTGTTCACTTGAACATAGCGACCTAAAATTAAGACAGACTTTTATTCCTTCTCAATAATAGGCCGTACGTTTTTCGTCATACTAAAAGATGAAAAAATTTGCATTCATAACAGTTTTTTTTTGGCACAACGTTTTTGCATAAAATTTTTTGCAAAATAAAATTTGCATAAGGCGAAAAAAACCATTGAACGTTTTAAAACCGTCTATCGAAATAAATGCTGCCTTTAATAAATACTTGCCAAGCTATTAATGCAACATGCAAATAAAAAACTTATTTCGAAATAATTAAAAGCGCAGCCAAACGAGATACATCTAATCGAATGTTCCATGGCGCTAACAAGGTTATCAAACAAAACTAATAAGCGCATTCTTCATCACAGAGCAGCTGAGAGAAAAGAAAAAAAAAGGCACAAACGAAATCAAATGGGCAAATATTTGTGGTGTAAATATCATGCTGATAACACACAGCCATACGTCATTGACGATCATCAAAACTCACATGCGGTGTAGCTATCTCATAGGTATTATTCTTATTCTTATTCTTACTGTTCGGGCCTTCAGTGCGATGTTTCGATGTTACTGAGGCAATCGCACGCCAAGCACGGCCATCAATTTGGCTGTTTTAGCTAGTTGTTAACTACCAGCCGCTAGCTGGGCTATCAATGGTATCGTGAGAAGCAGCCGGCAATCGAATCCAGGTCTCCCCGCATGCGAAGCTGGGGCTCTACCACTGAGCTACTGCCGCCCTCATGGGTATTTTTAATAAAATAAATTTAGAAGCAAATGGAAGTTCTGATAAGGCAAATGTTTCGCACAGTTACGCCTAAAACAGTCAAAACGGTCAATAAACGGCCGTCCGGTCATTAAATTATGACACTTAACCGTATAAACAATTCTGCTCAACCTCAAGCAAACAGTTAATTGCTTTTGAGATGCTTTTCTTAACGGTTTTGAGTCAAGGAAGACGTCCGCTCGAGATCGCAAAGTCGAATTTTCCCGTAAGTTTGGATGCTCATTTCATAGAATTTCTCACTTCTCATTAGGGGAATTCATATGTCAAGTCGAATTTAGAGCATCTATAATATGCACGATGGTTTTGAAACAAAAGCATTTACGAAACAAGGTTCATCAATTCTCATGGTTGCTACAAAAGTGACTTTTATTCCGGCCGTTTGAATACTTGAAAGCAAACGCAAAACTAGGAACGGAATGGAGTCCTTAACCAGAAACAGAATACATCTGATTATTAAACGAAATGGCGGAATGGAGTGCTTGCGGAAGTTCTTTTGCGGAAGGAGTGGCGGAAGTCCTTTTACACCATCGGTTTTTAAACCGTAAATGTAGAAGAAATTGTAAAGGAAAATTTTTACCAAGATAACTTTCTTCAAATGGCTAAAACTTCTAGCTTGTATAGAATAAATCTATTTTAAAAACTATGCAACAGAAAGGAAACATTCTAACTTGATCGGCACTGGTGAAAGACATGATAGTGCGCCGGGTGTAGGCGAGATGCACATCATCTGCAAAAATAAGTTCCTCAAGTCGAACATTACTGATAGATTTTCAGTGCAAACGATAACTTACCATAACATTATATGGTCATAACACTCCAACTGTTCTTGTTTGGAAAGCGCATCGTGGTGATTACCAATGAACTTCATGACAAAATTTAGAAAAAACCCATTTTTATGCCTCTAAACGTAGTTTCTGTTCGGAATACCAAATCTATCGCAACGATCCAATTATAATAAGCAAAACAGATTATCGCGTCTTCTGATAAATCACAGCAGAAGAAAATCCTAAAACTAAAGAATTTTAGCCCAGAGCTGCAACGATCATTTTTGTTTGAAACGAGAACAACAACTGAAAAGAAAAAAAACGAAAACGCAAATTGAACATTTAAAAAAAAAAAAGTGCTCACAACATTGCTTGGTATTATTGAGGGGATAACCATCGGAACCGGTTGAATTGCCGAAGAGACCGAAGTCATTTGAGAGACGGAGCGCCCATCCGGAATCGTTTCGGAGTTTATCGTTTGCTGCTGTTGCTGCATAAACATTCGCCCTAAAAACAATTAATTTCTCACTCGAAAAGCATAAAAAAGCATCAGGTCGATAAAACCTACGGTAATTAAAAAATCTCCAGAATTCTCATAAAACTAATTATTCAATAAGTTAAGTTATTCGTAAAACATTTCGCTGCATAAACTAGTGAAAATAAAGCTTACCATCAACAGGCATCATCATCATTACTGGTTGTGCTGCATAGTTGACAAATCCGGGCTGCACATATTGACCCTGAAACCAACATTTAAATAATTATATCCATATTGATTTATTGATCAATTGATCAAATATCTATAATGATATTGATCAGTCTATATTGAATCAAACGCTTTAAATAGTTCACCGATAATAATGCGTAATCTTCTTACGTGAAATCTATCGAACTGTAAAATTCTTGAACGTTTTTCCAGTCAACGTTCCAAACTTTTGACCACATTTCGAAAATTATTATGGAAATAAAAATTTGCAAAAGAAGATATGACGATAGCTTCTACGAAAAAAAAATCAAAATATGGACGAATCACTGAAAAAAAGCCTCTTAAACAAAAAATAAAACTAAGTAAGCAATCGTGAGTAGTTCATATTAGCGTACTGCAACTGATTGAGCGCTTTGCATTGTTCCATCATTGTCGACGATACGCATTTCTCGTTCGGATGCGGTCACCGGACCATTTAGGCCTCCTTTTATGCTTGCGGCAATCACCGAAGTGCTTATCGCACGCTCATCACTCCGTTCCAATTCGTGTGGTGGCAGAACCTGGAACGGTTAAATGCAATTTCAATTACCTCATCAATGAAATCCTATATGATATGTAGTTCTTTTGAATCATCGCTATTCCTTAAAATGCAAAATACATTTCTCTTTTGTTTAATTGTTCATCCTATCCGCAAAGGATCCTGTATCATTTCAATGTTCTCGTGTAGACTTTTATGAGTAGTAAGTTATGTTGGCAAAGTATCTGATCCGTTGTTAGCACACTAGGAGCAGAAAGTCGAAAACGACATCCCGAGACCAAATGATATCTCTCAAGAATTTTTATGCATTGATGGCTTTACTAAATGTCATATGGTGGACTGCGTATTAAAAGATTTTCGAAAATCTGCCGACTAGAAGAAGTCTTTCACCTGTTCAAAAACAGCATCAAGGAACTTATCCACATCACTATTTTTAGACGGGATTTGCATACGACGAATGCGAGACGAGATCGACATTGTAGAATAGTCGCTTGGAGGACGACGTTGCTCATCTGAATTTGATAAAGTTTTTGAAGGAACGAACGATTAACGAAATTGAATTTCACATAACGTTCGAATTGAATTCATTCTCAGCATTAAATGCATAGAGAAATCTTTATTGCATAGAATTTTATCTCGACTCATGCTTTCACTATAAAACGGATACATTGCACGATGATTGCACGAGCAAGTTCGACAACAAAATAAAAGATGAACAATCAAGAGCATCAAAAAGGAAGGAAAATATCTTATAAACAATTAGCTGATCTATACAATCCATTTAAGCTGCTAAAGTGAAAGAATGCAGAATAAAAATGTTTCATATCTCCTCGCATAATTCCTATTTAATATCACATTATATCGTGCCCTGCTTAAAGAAATAGATGGAAGTTTTAAGATAGTGGGTCCACAAGCTCAGTCCGTATTTCTGTTTATTATTGACAGTTTGGCCATAACTGTTTTTTTGTAACTGTTTTTTCATATAGTGAGAAGTTTTTCAAATTTTTCAAATTTCAATATGAGTAGAGCCGGACTCCGAACTACAACTTCGGTTATTGCTTCATCGTTAAAGCGATTAAACATTGTTAAAGCGAAACAAACCTCGTGTGTTTTGAGAACCGATCGGTGTTCGACTTGATGCTCGCCCGTAAATTTCTGTGCGCGATTCACCGTGCAAATCGTCGATGCGTTGTTCGGGTTGCTGAAAATTCTTATGTTTTATTGTCACTACTATCATTATGATCACTACTGTTACTATTACAACTATTACTACTATTATGATAGCAAACACATAATGAGGTAGCCTCATATTCAAGTAGAAACTCTTTCAAGAAATACTTACTCGTTCACATAAGATGTGTCGTAAGATTGTTCCGGTAAAATCACTAAATGAAATAAATCCCCCATCAGAAAAAAACGATAAAACAACTCCAATGCTAACCTTTTCTCTATAGACCCTATCGTCGTTCATTACAACGGAAGTGTTCACCTTTTCACGATTCGCTGAAACAATTAGTTCCATTATGTGTGTTGAAGATGAAAAGGAAAAAAAAAACGTTACATAAGTACTGAAAAGACAGCTACTGAGAGCAGAAGACGCGCTTTGGCAAACTTCTCTATCCATTCCATAAGTTAGTACTTATGAATCCTCGTAAACGAATTCTACAGTGAAGTTTGTTTATTTTGCTGCAAACTAAGGTCATAGTAGATTGAACAGTGAGAGAAATCAGTGCAGTAGGCTCATGCATATAGTGTAGCGCTTTCGCATGAACATATGCGGGAAGTGGCACTCGTATAAGGCATGCATCTTACTATTTACGCACCACATGCACGTATCTTATGTTTTTGATTTGTAACAGCATTCGTAAATCCATCGGAAGCTATTCTCAGTTTCCTCGACTCCTCTTTGAAAACACTTCCGTCGAATACAGCATAACTCCATCGTTCACTACTGATATTATTTCAACATTCAAAAGCTTTGTTTTCACGCTCATGCGCAAAACAATAGGTTTATCACTATCGGTGCATTCTTGCCCTTCTAAATATATGCTCCTTTCCCCCTCGGTTTTCCAACCCTGTGTTCGATTATTCGTCGCATTTCTGCACTGGTATTGTGAATGAAAACGAAGTAGAAACCTTCAATCACATAATAGTCATAAAAATTTGGAATATTATCAACCATTGGGTATTTTCTAACCTATAAAACAAAAAACAAAAAACTTACACTTTTCATTACGAACTGGTTCTTGAGGCCATGTTTCGACTGCTCGTTGCGGTACGAATGAAGTTGTTGGTAGCATGAAGGGCATAAATTGCACTTGGGCCGGCATCACTGGCTAGAGGAAAATGAATTTTTGGAATCATTTTTGTACATGAATTCTATGCATGTTAAATGCTAAATGAAAGTCGAGCTCAACGTCTCGTCTGATACTACATCTGTAATGGAACACGAAAGGGAGGGGTGGGGTGGACAGGGAGGGATAATACCGTTGGGAAAAGGGTAGAGGAGAAGGAATGCTTATTTATGTTCACGCTTCGTATCATTTTCTCGGGGGCAAAGGTGAAAGGATATCCATTTTTGAAAACAGTGTTCTTACAGTACAACCTTAACATGCCTTTCACACATTACCAAACCCGCACAAATTTTACCGCTCATGGATATACAGATTTAAAATGCTAATAGCGCAAGAACATTGAATGTCATAAAGCGAAGAGTATTCAAGGCAAACCATGGCGAACTGCTGTGGGACGTACGCAAACTGAGGTCTCGGGTCGTGACGCTCGATCTCCGAAAACTGCTGCTGTTGTCGACGATAACGCTTCATGGTTTGCCCATCTGGTGGTGATTGCGGTTGCTCTATTGGACGCAGCATTGATTGCTAAAATTTACACTTTTCTTTCAAATTAAAAAATTATTTCCTCTACATCTAGCAGTATGCGCAAGTGCCACCATCTTGCAGTAGCGAAAAATAAAACTGGACGTGAGTTTTGTTATACGTATAAGAATTGCTTGACTTTTAAGAACTTGCATCAGTTATTTCTTCTTTTCTCTCCACCACTCATACAAACGCCCGACGCTCCAAATGATATTCAGCTCACAACACAAACCAGGCAGAACATTTAAAGGCATTATAAAATAACGGTGACACTTCATAGCTATCTGGAAACCTCTCATGGGTGCGAAAAACATCTCAGACGAAGCGAGTTAATTTTTAAGTAAAAGGTGCGATAAAAAAAGAGACAGTTTCTATAGCAGCTTAACGACCAATAACTGTTACCTGCAACTATCTTCAAAACCATACAGAACCATTGGATCAAAATTGCTATTAACTGCACTTACGTCAAATTCACTTCGCATTCGTGGTTCCCTTCTATCTAGCGCTCCTCGTTGATAAATTTCGTTGTTGCTAATTCGACCATAGATGGGAGCAGCAACGCCGTTTGGAAGCGTTTCGCAGCCATCTTGCATTCTTACCTTACGATCGATCGTACCTGTAAAACAAATTTACTCCTAACCTATAACTTCTTATACGGCACGGAACGAAATTCAGTCTACAAGAATAGTCTAGCAGACGTACACTTAATGATATAAGTGATAAGAAACAGAAAAAAAGGCACAAAAATGTCGAATAGAAAAAAAAGTGAGAAAACTGCTAGAAATTAGTGATAAGTTGCTAGAAATTAGTGATAAGCTCATAGAAAAAAATGCAGTTTATGCGAATAGCGAGATGTCAAGAAATTTTAAGGATAGCGTTTGCGATAACCGTTCGTATATCGTCTATTCAGTGTACTGCTTGATAGTCCTTCGGCAACGAGAGACTGATGTTGCGGAAGCGGTGGGCGTTGCTCATCGTTTCCGTATATCTGCTCACCCAAATGAATTTTTGTATCCCTAAAAAGATTCACTATCATTTGTTTTAGGCGTCATTTAAACAAGAGAAAATAACGGAAAAGAAATTGTATAAGTTGCAAACAAGTGTACAAGTTCTCTACCAAAAGAAGTAATAGTATCGTAATTACAGTACCTATTTGAAAAGCTGAATGATTTTACTCCACCGACGATAGGTTGCAACTCAATGAGCATAATCGAAAAAAAGTTTTCAGCGTCCACAATCAATCTTCGAACGTCAGTCGCAGATACGGTAATACGTCATGCAAAAATAACATGTAATATTAATAATTTTTCGAACTTATAAGCACTAGGTTACCTTCTACGCTCAGAATACGCTTGCATGTGATGTGGAGGCGGTGTTGGTGGCTTTGATACTTCAGTCTTCCTTTCCAATGAACTCCTTCGCATACGCGGAAGTGATCGTTGAGCCATTACCATTGTACTAGCTCCCTTGAAAACAAACCTATATGACACTTTTAAAATAAACCTTGTAACATTATTTATTCGCATACGTTTCAGTTCAACCACGATACAGCTCATCCAAACGTTTCTGATATAAAAAAGAGACACAGAGAGAGAGAGAGGGAGACAGAAAGAGAGAGGAAGAAAACGATATAAAACAATATGTAGCAAGCATTAAAACAGGTAAGTATGCAAATGGTGACGAAAAAAAGAAGAAGAGCATCAATTTCTTTCCTCTCATTATGCTCAGAAGAAACAATGATGACATTTAATGTTCTTAATAAAATGAAAATCATTCTCTGACGGTTTTACTAAAAAGGTAGCATAAAGTACCCGAAACAACAATAAACTATTAGTGTGTTTGCAGGAATTGGTAGAAGAAGATCTAAAAAGAATAAATAGCCAAACAAACCTATTATCGATAAACGCATAACAAATTATCACCTTAGGCGAATTATTTGTACGCTTAGTTGATGGTTGACTCGGTTTGAAGTTTCCTTTGTTAATAAATGCAACAAAGGGGCCATCATTCATAGCTGCACCGGGCTCTTCAAATTGTGCTATCACATCATAGACGTAGTGATTGCCAGCGCCTTGAATCGTCCATTCTGGATCGTCTACGGAGATCGACCAACCTTCTGGCTCTCCAATACCCCTGAAATTGTTTTAATGCTGCTCCAATAAGAACATAGAAATTCGGAAAAATTTCAAAGTTTAAAACGAAAAAAAGAACAACCTGTCACTGAGTTCAATTTCTTATGGGATTAATATTGTTTTATGCAAGAATTTACGAAAACAAAAACATCGATTTGCTCAAAGAGCAAATAGAGCCATCGTTCAATGTTACAC
>JPKZ01003186.1:371536-398962 GCA_000803305.1 Toxocara canis
ATATAATGTCTTCAAGGTTTGGAAAAATTTCTCGAAAATATATACAACATCAAGAACAACAGCGCTTACTTCGTCCTCAAAAATTTCTTCGCAAGTTCCTCAGAAGTCATCCATGAGTCGGCTTCAAAATCGACTTCCTGGTCATGCGGGCAACGTACGCGCAGAACGGCTGGTTGCTGATGTTTGAAAGCACTCTGAAAGGGTTTACTTTTCAAATCCACTCTCGTCTATCAGTTTCACATACTGGCACTGTGCTGTGGCTAAGTTCGGAACAATTCTACAACAAGCGTTTAAAAAATGATCACCTGTTCCAGAACAGTTGAGGCTAGCATACGATTCGACGACGTTTCTTTGTTTCGGATACGTCGCAGAAGGCCATCGATAAGCAGTGATGATAGATTCTGAGGAACCGTTTGGAAATAGCTAAATTACGATTTATTCTAGCACGCTATAATTGTGATGATCAAATGGCCAGGACTTAGACGAGCTAGAAGTACGCATGTTGCAACCAAACAAACATACAAAGAATTTTTTCTACAGCGAACTTGAAGCAAAGCATGCGCATTTTATAGAGCGTTCCGTAGTGTTTCGTTCGGTAAATAAACGGTGGCATACATCCATTGGAACGGAGAGGATTTTTTCACAACATTTTTATTGGAGCGATTCTTTAGCCGAAAAAAACTGGGGCGATTCAGAGCGTGTGATGTTTTCTAACGGTACAAAAAGACCTTATTTATACTTGACTTATTTATGACTTCCCAAATTGACTTTTCTTTCCTCTCTATCTTTCCCTTTGAATAGAGAGAGAGAGTAGGTATTTGAATTGAGCTCCCAGCGTTTTCCTGAAGAAATGACATATGTCACAGCATGTTCACCTTACAAAATATTTCCACTCCTCGTGGGATATTTAATTGCATAATTACTAGGTCACTTTACACCAGTGACTGGCACAAGAAAGAAATAAAAAATCAAATCCACTGGAACATTCCAACATGAAAAACATAAAGATTACTTACTGCATTAGCATTGGGAATATATGAATACTTGGAGGAAAGCTGTTACATGCGCACAACATCAGAGTCCAGGCTTTTTCGGCGTTTGCTTTCACCCGATTACGGTACGTTTGATTACATATTTGAACATAAATTTCATCACGCTGCTCCGGCATATCGATCCCCTGAACACCGGAATCTACAGTCGACGAGTGTTACGGTAGCTCTAAAGAACACTGAGAGAAAATACTGAATGATTCATTCAGTATTTTCTGAATGATGAGCGGATAGACTAGATATTATGAAGTGCTTAGTGGTTTCGTTTTAAGACGTTTTATCATGCAGATGTTTTGTAGTTTTTTTTTTTTTGAAAAAAAATCTTATAGTTTAGCCATCTAACAAGGAATCGCTAAAAGCGGTACCAACGGCATTATACGAGCTTCACAATTTGCTTTTGATTTCCGTACAACGCTGGCAGCACTTTTGCTTCCGGTGGAAATCGACATTAATTTTGATACACTCTCAGATAATTCACAAATGAAAACGCTGTAAACTTGAATTTTATTTGATAAGTATCATCCAGAAGAAAAACCACCTGAATTAGGTTTGGTTGAGGTCTGGTTGAATTAGGATGAAAAGTTTGCGGCTTGATTTATACCGTATTGCTATCGCAGGCCGTAGCAAATCGACAATTAAGGCACGCATGCATATGCATGAGGCATGAGCGACTGCCTTGCGCCACTCCTTTCACACACGTTATATTTCTTCATATCTCTGCGTCTTATCTATACGACGTGTGCCTTATACGTTCGTTCTGCTACGGCCACAGCAGCAAAGACAGAACATGGTGCCAGCCAAAGTATACTCACTACGAATATAACAGCTCGAGTGAACGTTCAACTTAGAAAACTTCTGGAAATTTTGAATGACAAGGAAACAGACAACACGGACTGCATTCATGCCATAATGCATTATTTTGCCATTTTCCGGCCCCCTTTACTCGTCATAATAATTTTACTGCGCTCAACGATCGTTACGGTCCCTGTTGAGGATTGTGGTGCCGTAACAAACATTTTAAGCTGGCCACAACTGTTTCACAAGTTGGTCGTTTCTCAACTTCACCGTTCCCGGCACTTAGTCGATTCATAGCAGCATACAACAATTTTCTTTGAGAAGTTTCCTCGTACTTTTAAGTTGTGGTCAAACCTTTTGCATAATATGTTTTGCAAGAATAACAAGCTGTTCATTTGAGAGTTGTGTATCATTCATGTAGCGAAGAATGAGCTTAAATATCAAAAGCGCTTCGTTGAATTCCTCTTCGGTGTCCTTCGGCAGAAATGGTGTTGCGATTGGCTCACGCCGAGCTTCTACCAAATGACCCTGAAAATTCATTGAATTGTAGCATGAAAATTTCTTAACGAAATTTATTGATCGTTTACTAAACATCTATGGTGAAAACATCCCAACCTGGGAAATTCGTCTCATATCGTTTCATTTGCAGTTATGACAAATACGAATGGAATCCTTCCATTCCATGAGGGATACGTCTAAACCATATGCCGGTAAAGGTATATACCCTTGCTTGTATGGTCTGGGAAAATGTGAAGTCTTTCACATCCGGTTCGAAAAAATTATGTGAGTAACACAGGAGGAATATCTCATGCGAGGTGTCCTCAAGAAGTCATTGGTCCATCACATTGCAGAGGTTCGTAGGCAATTATTAACTCATTACGCAAATGCCGACGAACCTTTCGCATGGCCTAAGAAGTTTTATCACTCTCCTTGCCGACGTATGATTGATTTCAACATTTGTGATGCTCAATAAGAAATACGCTCTAACACTTCTATCAGTGTTAATATTGTGCTACCTCTAATTAACGATGCCTATCTTCTTAATCAGTCCAAATTTGGTCGGGTTTCTAGGTTTGAGAGCTTCATCGAATGGACTAGAAAAAAAAACTGACGCAGAGATGCTTTAAATGGTCATCAAAACTGACTTTTTAAGTTGTAGTTATTTTTAGCTGTAACTTAGCTGTAATTTCGCTTATGCTTAGCTCTGAAATTTTTTTTAAAACAAAATGCATAAAAGACAATATTTGCAATAAGCTCAAGTGATGCTCATTTGGACGACACCAGTAGATTTCGGCAATTAGAGACTAAGCAAAATGGCATGAAAATTAGCAACCATAACCTTAAAGCTACGTTCGGCGAACTCTTCCAGTGAAATCAGCGCAATTTGTGGTCGTCCGATTTTGGTGGTGAATGGCGTGTAATAGTGAACAGTGCGTATTTCGGCACATTTCCCCTGAGGTACAACGGCCAATCTTTTCTGCACTTGCTCAGGTAGATCCAAGTACTGCACACCGGCAACTGATGCCTCCAACGATTGCATCCGACCCTTCACTGCATCACCTTTATCGGCTTCTGCGTCCGCGTAGACATTCATTCTGCGCGCTTGGCGAGTTTCCAAATCGATGGCTTTCCGCGTTTCAGCTCGTTTCTGCTCTACAATACGCCTAAAAGGAACAAAGAAAAAGTAATTTGTTGTATACGGACAATCGTGGTCGCTTTCTCTGTGCATCTTCTATATTCTACTTCCCACCAATACTGATAAAGAAGAAAACTTTGGCAAGAGTGCCATTACTTTTCACAAATAGTTAATACAAGTAACACGTTCAATACTGTGAGAACGACCAGTTCAATATTAAGTTTTAACGCCATCAAAAAAGTGTTTTTCTGAGATTAGGGAGACATTCGGGCGACGGAGGAGGCGGAGGATTGAGAGGGAGGATGGGGGACGGAGAGATAGGAGGGGGAGGGGTGAGAGGGAGGGTAAGGCTGTTTTTTTTTTTTTTGCAACAGTATTCGTTTTCTCTTATGGAATGAGCGAAGGTGCACGCTACATCGTGACGAATTCTGTTGTAAAGTTCGGCCGCAACAAAACCGTAAATCACAATTAGTAATTCGACGACGAGTCCTCTCAATTAGTTTAAAACAAAAAACAATTTAGAACACCAAACTCGATATTAAACACGTATTTCATCACATAGTTGGGCGTGCGGAAATACTTGAAAGTACTTTAATACTTTAAAAAGTACTTGAAATACGGAAATACTGAAATATTCAAGGGTCCGCAAATCAAAGACTCGATAATGTGAAATTATTTACACGCACCTCGCTTTCCATCCTCTCAATCCCGACTGTAGTACAA
The DNA here is from genome assembly GCA_000803305.1 of Toxocara canis. Lineage (NCBI taxonomy): Eukaryota > Metazoa > Nematoda > Chromadorea > Rhabditida > Toxocaridae > Toxocara > Toxocara canis. The sequence goes on from JPKZ01003186.1 coordinate 375,740, forward strand.
TTGCCGCCTTCCGCTTCTTCAGATATTCACGCCTCGCAATCATCATGCGTATATGCTTTTGGATTGTTATTGCCGCTTTTTCGGTCGTTCGCTCCCGAATGTTTTCCAGATGGTCTCGTATTCTCTCTTTAAGACAGACGGCTGTCTTTCCTACAATTATAAATTTTTTGGTGTATCGTTCAGGGTGATGACTATCTTTTGTGAAAATTTAGCGGAACTCAGAATCGCATGTAATAAAAAGACTGAAGTTAAATTCGGTAAAGTGGCATCACGAAATTTTTTGTAACGAACAAGATAATTAGCCATGCAACAATCAACTAATAAACAATAAACACTGAAATAATTACTGGCGAAATAGGAAGTGAACCGACTGCGAACTTTAAGCACAAATTGTTGCTGAATAGCAAATAGCTTTTAGATTCGAGCATGAACCTGTAATTCTCATCAAGTTATCGAAAAGAGGCTGCTAAAGATTACCTATGCGGAAGCATTCCTGAAATTTATTTCCCTGTTGTTCCAAAACGTCATTCACAATCTCGATCGTTGTTTGACATCGAGCCACGTCAGCCGGTAGCAAGCAACGATATCTGCAAATTCAGTAAGCATTAGTTGCAAACGGATACGAAAGCAGCTATAATTTCATCGATTCCCGTATCGATGCAGCTGACGACCATGCCCATGTATGATTGTTTAGACCAGTTTCGGAACGCTTGGTGGTCAGCCTGCTGGCGATCCATCGGGAAAGCAACCGGGAATCGAACCCAGGTCTTCCCGCGTACGGAGCGGGAACCCTACCATTGAGCTGCTACCACTCTAGCATTAGTTAAGTGTGAATTTTTCGCTATTGAAACATTTTATGTGGATCAAGTGAATTCACTTGAACATCTAGAGAATACACTCACCGAGCTGCGAAAATGTCGAAATGTTGCTTGATCGGATATCCATGTCTTCTTATCTTGATCGTATCGAGCACAGCCAACGAGTGCAACTGACGAACGACAGTTTGTTCGCAAAATCTACCCGCTTGTCGCTCGCTATTCGAACGTAAACAGCGTACGAAATGGCAAACACTCCTTGAATTTAAACTTTTTGTTGCATTTAACCACTAAAACCACTTTAACCATTTAACCATTTTTCATTTAACCACTTTTTTGCTGTTGCAATTACTTTACCTTAATCAACCAGGATTTTCGAAATTTTCGGAAGGGATAGATCATGGGCTCAGATAGTTCGTTGATCGTTGCTGGTCTCCGCACAAAGAAGAAGGATTACTAAGAATTTCATTCGTGATTTTCTCAGCAACGAACATTCAATAAAATTCGCCCCTCAAATTCTATAATTTCTCCTCATAGTTAAGCCGAAACGGGATGAATTCTTTTCCTTTTACTACTCGAAAATGGTCTTAACTATTTCATGAAAGAGAAGTTTTTACTGCCATATCGCTTACTAAGCGGATTCTTTTGCTAAACAAGTAGATTAGTTTATAATCGTGGCAGAACAATTAGGTGGATATCACAGTAAAATAGAAAAGATAGAAACAGATAGTTTATTTCAATTATAAAATGCGAGGAACTAATTGTGATATTTCGAGCGAAGTTTTGATATTACTGACCCTCGATCGAATTCCGATAGTTTTGAAGTATTTTACGATTGTGATGCTCATTTCTAAACCATATTTTCGCTCAAGAAATCAATTTGTTTAAGATTTCGTTGTTTGCGGCAAAAAAGAAGAAAAGAATTTTAAAGGTTTGTAAATGTTCTTCTCAATTTAAGAACTAAAATAATTTCATACGATAGAAAGACTTTAAAGACATTATAAATTATCGAAAATGAAGTTTAGGTTCGTATAAAAAGAATGCATGAAGATCGTTTAACAACTCACTTGCTCATTTTCTCGACAATCGCCTTTGTTGAACGATTGTATTGTTGAGCAACATAAACAATCTCATCTTGAGCGATTACCTTCCCATTAAACGTATGATTACGAAAAATTTGTGCCACAGACTGAAACAAATCAAATCATTAAGGATTAATGACGATCGTTTAGGGCAATACTAGCAGAATAGCAAATGAACCATATAATTCATACAATGCCTAGCAGCCATCAAATAATTCATACCATGCAAGAATCATCGGCCGCTTTACTTCTAAGCTTTTAAATGAAGGACTTAAAAATATGTTTGCACGTTGAAAATATACGTCAAAATCACGATAGATTCATTTTTGGACTAAAAATTTATTCAGCTGCAGAACAATATGAAAAAGCGATAGCTCTATATTAACATGAAGTTCTCATACGCCATGATTTTATGAAGTTGTTTGGAATTTTTTGTCAGTTTGATGAGAATCGTACCAGATACATTAGCTGAGACACATTGATGGGCCAGACACTCGTTTAAAAATAATTTGTCGTTTGAAAAATCAGAGAATGTAGAAAATCGAAAACGTTGGGGTTCGTGTCATATGTGTAGGACGCTGAGGCGTAAACCAATAGGATGTGTATTAAAGAAGTGCGGCGTAATCAGTTATGAGCACCACACATATTTGCATATATCTTAACGTCTTTGAATCGCTATAGCCTTGAATAACTTATCGAACCAATGAATTGAATAATATCATTGCAGAGGTGATTGTTAAATACACAGTGCAATTTCAATCCCCCATACTGCCTAAGTGAAATGTGTGAAGAAGCTAGTCAATTAGTTTACGAATTTAACTAAACGAATTTATTCGCTTACTGTATTTTGGCTTTCCGCCATAGTTGCAATAGCTGTTTTCGAGATTTGGCGACGATTCTTTTCGATGAATTGCTGAACCGAATAGAACGTTTGTCCGGCGAAATGTTTAATAGCAAATTCAAGTCGATCTTTTGCTCTAGCTTTCCCATAAATACTTTTGTCGAGATGATTCAAATTGCAACGTTGCAAATAGCTCTCGTCGGAAGCCTGTAATTTTAGAAAAATAATTTCTACAAAAGATTTTGCATGGTAACTTTGATCGGGTTCGTAGATCAGCAGCAAGAGCGATTTCGTCGACTTGCTCAAACTGGTTGATCGGTCGGCTTTGCCGGCTGTTCCTTACATATAGCAATAATCGTATATAGGGAGCGCCACAGCAGGACAAGTCACCGACCTCACGTTGAAGTCGGCGATTACAAAATACTTATGATTCGTTTATTCGCCAAACATTAACAATAAGTGGCGAAGAAAGTAGCGCTGTTTATGACGGATTTAACTGTTTTGAACAATAGCAGACTCCAGAAAACTTAAGCGGCACGTGGTGAAAAAGCACAATCGCCTACTTCATTCAATAAACAATTCTATATGTTCAGTGGATTCACAAATTGTTCCATGAAACGCCATAAATTTTTTCTTCTCATTTCAGTCTGAAAGCTGCTTATCTGATTACGTGCACCTTTTTTATACTAGACACATTGCAGGCAAGCATCGTTCTAACCAAGATGTAAGTCTCGCCTTTGGGAATTTGCACTCATCATCAAGCAATGGTAGAAGCCCATCAGGTCGTTTAAATAGCAGCTCGGTAATTCGCTCGTTATCAATCGATGAAGGCATCTAGAAAATATATCGTTTGCTTTTGATCGACTTATTGATATTCCAGAAAGAAATATATTTACAAATAGAAAACCGATACAAATTTGAAAAAAGAAAAACCAATGTTGTGATATATTTCTCAGTGAACAAAAACTTGAGAGGAAGTGAAATCGTAATTGAGAGAAAATACGCAAAAAAAAACAGCTGATGTAGACTACATAAGCTAGGATGTTGACTTAAGTTGCATGTCATATTTGTTGCAAGTTCTTGCACAATCACTTTATAATTGGCCACAAAACAAAATCACTCGTTGATAAAAGTTCTTTTAGTATGAACGGCATTTGTATCAGTTAGATTGTCGTAGGAGTAATAAACCTTTTTGTAGAACTATAGTAAGTAATACTTCAGCAAAAGAAAAAAACAAACGGCCACATTAGGATGCCTATCACATATTGACCTAAAACACTCTGTACTATGGGAGAGTTCAAACCAACTGTGGTTAACAGTTCCCAAAAATTGCTATCCAGTACGTCATTGTGTTTTAATTTTTCGACTTACCATTATTTATTTAGAAAAAAATTCCCATATTCGAACTTTTATTTCCTTAATTACCGAAACATTCCCACTATATCCGAGCATAAATATTTTAAGAAGTCAGCAATTTAAAAAAAAAAATTCAGTTCATTCGCTCGCAACAACAGAACTCTATTGTTTACGATTGTACCGCATGATCATCAGTCAGATTCCTAACTCATTACTCAAACGTCATCATGACTTCTTCATGAACAACTAATCAAAATAGCCGCATCAAATAAAACGGTGTTTTCGTTTCATGTATTGGCGGCATTTGTTGTTTTCTTTTGTTGTTGAAAAACAAGTTTGTTTACACCTTTAGCAACTGAATTCGGATTCTCAGAAGAAAACTTGCTCTCTTTTCAACTTTTTTTTGTTTTTGATTGTTTGACGAAATATTCTTCGATTTCGTCTAATTTGATTGAAAGTATGAAAATCGCCGATTTTTTAATCTCTTTCTCTTTTCTTTCCGTCTTTTTTTTCACTGAAATATTTTTTAATTACGAAGCAATATCTTCTGATGTTGCGCAAAAATATTTTGCAAAATATTTTATACAAAATGTTACTTACTTGATAGTCAATTTCGATTTCTTCCTTTTCATAGTCGTACTTTACTTCTTTAAATATCTTCTGCACATAGAAACTCTCAAAACGTTCGCTAACAAGATTCACGCAAAATTGCTCGAACATGTTGTTGTTGTAGCGCTGAAATAGTGAGATGCGTTTTCAATGGATTGCTGCATTTTCGAATTGCTACTGTTTAAGCAAACGCCCAATCAAAGTGGTTCAGTTCGATGACGATCATATAAGCTGAAGAAAAATCTTGAACGCTTTTCTGATCAATTTTGCAACCACTTTGCTAAAGATGCCCTCATAAAAATCGAAACACCTCTTAAATTGATTTGGAAAAAAGCGAAGAAAAAACGATCTTGGAACTCTCTTTAACCATTCTTAGTTTTCAAAACTTTAAAAAAATTTTTTTTCATACAATTTCAGCCGATGAAGTATTGCAAAGGTGAATTTAAAGAATAGTTGACCTACCTCAAATCCATAGTAGTCGAGAAGGGCAATTGAGCTGCTATGATTTGGACACTGATAAGCGCATGAAATACGTGTCATTATCCAATGAAAGAGTTCATCGTAGATTAGCTGCGCCAACGAATCTCTATAATTAATTGAGGGCGATATTAACGTGGACGCAATTGCACGAATAGTGAGTGACACGAATCATGATGGGATTGAGAAAGTGATTGATTACGTCTAATGATACGATCACTCAACTTTTTAGGTCGATAAACGTAACACTGATTTACCCAAGAATTTATAGGTAGGCATTTCTAAATTTGGCGAATACAGGAGCTGGAGAAAGCAATGCTTCGACATCCCTGGCAAAGGGAAGCTGTACGAATGTGCACATGAAAACGTTCTCCCCTATAATAGTCGTCCGCAAGGAATGATGACCGGGATAGTCTTTAACTTTAATTTCTATGCAAAAACATTTGTATTAGTTTTATTCGTTCACCGGTAAGAGCATATCAAGCAAACGCATCGCAATAATACACTCTACCGATCGCCGCTTTGTTCTATTCTCTATAAACTGCATAAAATACTGGTTCACATAAAGGTATACAACTGAATTTTACGACTATTACTCAGGTATTCCAGTTTTACAAATGAAAAAAATAAAAACTAATAAATTTTACACAAATATGGCACTGATCGGAAGAAAATAGCTCGAAAAATGCCTACTCAGAGAAAAAAAAGAAGTTGCTTTTCAACTAAGCAGTAATCCGGCAAAGAAATCTTACCGAACGTCAAGAGCTTGATTAATTGTGAGAGGAGCGCTAGCGGTCTCTTCACCGATCGTCTGGAACATTTAATTGGTTGCTTTAAATAAATGAGAGAGTGAAGAACTTAATAAAAAATTGCAGTAAATTCTTTAAAAGCGTTTCCGATGTTCCATTTTGAATCCTCTATGTTCGTTTTGCGAACGCAGATGTTTTCGCTCCATTATCACTAGCAAATATCATTTCGTTTGAGTGAACAATTTAACGTCAACGGATAGAGAAAATGCCAAAAAATTTATTTCCCAATAGTATACGACTTGAAAATTTTTAAACGCCTCTTTTTTTCCGGAAAACTATTGAAGCTAGAGCTTCGAAGCAGTAAACTAGTTCTGTCATTAGCTGATTTTACTATGAAATTCAAATCACGCTGAAAGCTGTCATCACCCTTAACAACGATGAAATCTGTAATTGTATAATTACTCGAAATGAAAATGAAACGTATTTCATAAAAAATTAATCGCAAATTTCGCATGGTATACATTTTTGCACTGGGAATGAAAATGATTCAATGGAAACGAGGAATATTCTGTTACCATTGTTTTGCTAGTGAAGATGGCGCTCCATTGTTCAAAATCGACTTCAAGTAAATATGCTGACCACTTGATCTCTGAATCGTTGCCGATCTCAACGCCCATCTGTTCATCACTATCGGATACCTTCAAACACTCAATCAAACATTTGAACGAAGAAGCGCATTAAGCAGATTTCTTTTATGGATCCTCGATTATTATTATTATTACGGAGTCGTTTTAAAGCCTTTAGGTAATTAGGAAAAGAAAGTTTGAAGCAAATTGAATTAAGAAATATGAAATTAGTGCTCATTACATTTACGCTTCATTCAAACTTCGCCTTCGGCAATCATAATCTGTTTTGTAAATCATTCAAACTTTGTATTTTCGTAAAATTAGTCCTTGCCTATCGACTAAATAAAAGATTCGATTCGATTCTATCCGATTTGATTTGATTTGATTCGATTCGATAATCAATATAAGTGAATTGAACCTGTCGCCAAACTTCATATACATTTTAATGCCGAGGAAGACAATGCGCACTTGTCAAGAACTGTTCGGATACATAAAAAGAGGTGGGTGGCTAAAACTGTCAATGAAAAAAATAATTATTTGGTTTAAAGGCTAGTTTTATAGTTGCTTTTATAAGCTTTCATTTGCTTTGCATTTCTGGTTCAAAGTCAAGACTATACAAGCGGTAAAGAAAACTGGCTCTTCAATTCAGTGCATTTTGCAAACAAATGAAGAATTTTCGATGAATGTCCATGACATGATACAGTTTAAAAAAAAGGCTTTCAAGTTACGATGCAGAACCACATGATATGAAACCGTACAAGACAGGAACTAAGCGAGCAATCTTTAAAAACTGCAGACTTCAACCGTATCGAGGAAAAACAAACACTCACTTTGATGGTATTTAGTAACTCTTTTTGGCTATTCGAAGTAACTATTTAGTAAGTACTTGAAGGCCTTTTTTTTAAACTTCCTCAGTGAACGCCTATGGTGTTATACGATTTTTTCGCATGTTTTAAGCAGTGAAAAAATAGCGCTCACCTTCCTCGGTCTGAAAAATAGGTTGCCGATATGAAGAATAGTCGCCAACGTACGAAAGATGAAACTTTGTTGATCATCCGTAAAGCCGACTTCTTTGAATGCCTCTCGCAGATCAGCAAACTTCTCCAGTTCTTCACTTTCATTATCAACACATTTGCCCTAAAAACAAAAAAAAAACTTTTCCAAAATCCTCTGGATCCATATAGTCGACTCAAATATGAAACGAAGTGAACAATACCACAGCTAAGACTTGGTAATTAATAAGGAAATCTTTGAAATAAACGATGATTATAAAATGATGTGATGAGGCAAGACAAAATAGTATTGGGCGCAATTCCAAGTGTGGAAAGCGGAAGATTGTGGGCTAGAAGTTGGCAGCCTAATTTCTAATACATGAAAAAGTGAGAGCATGACAAAACGGAAGATAGATTCGGTAATAAGCAATTGCTAAGAAATGGAGGGGGAGTTTTCTTGTATTTCGGCGTTTTTATGCAAGCCATAAATGAGTTTCATTGTAGCGGCTAAATGCAATCTCGAGTTATGATGCAAGCTAGGAAAACCTATGCAAAATGAAAATAACATTGAATTAGCAAATGAAGCTTTGAAGCTTTCTCAGTTGAAATAAGGCCATGCAAATGCTAAAACAAATTAAACGTTAGCTGACTCAAATAATAAGAGCATACGCCAGAGGCATATCCCTCTGAATGTTATTAAATAATGAGCCAACCTGATTGAGGTAAAAGTATTTGTGAGATTCTTTGAGACCGAACTTTTGTCGCAATGATTGCTCTAAGCCGGCACACATTTGATAGAAAACGTTAAAGTTGCGTTCACCTTGTTTTTGATAGACAACACGGCTTAACTCTAACGGCAACAAATGGCGTAATGCTACGCCTTCGATCGATTCACTGCAAAATTCACATTTACTTACTAAGTAAAACGCGTTACTACTTTAAATAATAAAATGTAAAAAGAGTTTAAAATGTCGTTAGCAAAATCGCTGCTCTCTCTACTCGAACATTTATTTGGCAGATAGGTTTCAGTAGGCAAAATGATATAAAACGCATAATACTTCATCGCAAATCTCCAATGCTCGAAAATTTTTCTCCGCTATCATATCTCAGAGCCAAATTCTCCAAGCAAAAATTGCGAATTATTTCTTTTCAAGCCAGATTTCGCCAATCATCTTCTCCGGGCCGAACGCTTGCGAGTCACGATTTCTTGATCGTGACTCGCAAAAGGATTAAACTAACGAAATGAAATGCTAACAAAAGGCTTTTGGCGGTTAGTAAGTGCCCAAATTATTGCAGTCGATTGAACGCTTAGCCGGCTGAAATTTGTTGAATGCTAAGAAAGTAATTGGAAATCGAAAGGAATGAGCCCGGCGAACAGGTCGATCACTTTCAAATGATTATGAATGAAAATAAAAGTAAGAATTTAAAAATTATATATAAGTTTATATAATAAAATTATAATTATATAAAATTTATAATTATTTTTTGATATAAAATAAGAATGAATTATATAAATTTACAATTATATAAAAAATAAGAAAATAAAAAGAATGAAAAATCATTTTTAAAACATTCACTTCCTATAGAGCAACTCGATGAGATAGCCAACACGTGTAGCATTTTCGTTCTTCAACGTTTTGGCCCCGGCAAATGCGTCAATAATCGTATGAATTGCTGTGATCTAAAAAATAAAACTTAAAAAAAACTTCATAATGTCACTTAATGGTTTAGATGATGAGTGATTGAACGCCCAATAGCAAATGAAAGCAAAAAAAAAATTGAGAAAATACAGCAGCAATGGGCGCAACAATGCACTTAACAGTGTCATCACACATAAATTGAGCAGCGTATGGCATTGCCTAGTCCAGTAAGCGCATCATTGGAGTTTTTGCTAAAATTCTTGATCGTATGCCAACAGCGGCTAACAACTGTTCGTGACATGAGCGGCAAAAGCATTAAAAAATACCATACAACGATTTAACTAATTTGTCACATAGAACCAACCATAAGCCTTTATTGTACAACTGTTTATCGTATGTTTCCGTATTTTTTGTCTTACTTTGAGCCATAAATCTCACGTATAGCTAGTATTTTTTTCACTCTAGCTGAAATAAGTAGAAATAATTTTTAGCGCTATGCATTTCGCTTTGAAGAAAAATAATTTTTTTGAATAGTTTCCTAAACAATAAAATAACGTAGAGCATTGACAGTTTTGATTTACTCGCATTTCGTTCATTTGGTTGGCCTTAAAGCAGTTCCTGTCTTCTACGAGTACTATCGATAGTGCGTGCTCGGAAATGATATTAAATCAAGACTTTAACCTGTTCGGATGTCACACCTTGTCGTTTACTTGATTTCACGATATAACGCGCAGCTTGCAACAGATTCGCAGTCTTCCCTGAGCCTGATTCACCACTAAAACCATTTGTCATGAGCTCTCGAATCTCGACCACCCGCCCCCCTCACCTTATATTGAATCTATCAGCCTCATATCCTTTCGAAGATGGAAGCCCTCACAAGCGCCTCTCTCCTTTTCAGGAAGTCAGTCTCTCTCACATACGTTTTTCCCGTTTGGACACGCCACTTCATTTCTGAAATCGGTTTCCCTCTGATTTTGCCCTAAATGATCCCCCCCCCCCCCCTTTTTTTCTGTTCTGAAATCCCCTCTGATTTTGCCCTAAATGATCCCCCCCCCCCTTTATTCGGAAGTAATAGAATTCAACGGTTGAAGGCAAACTAATCAAATCGCCAATATATCAGTCAAAATTGCGAGATATCATTCGGCTCGATCATTACCGGTCATCACGTTTTACAATTTACACGTAATGAACGCCTAATGATTACAGCATTACTGTTTTGTATTTCTTTCTTGAAGAGCTGAATAACGGATAAAATTACACGAGTAGCCATCCGGACGTTGGCAATATAGAACATTTAGAAACAGTTCGATTAGCACAAAAATCGAAATATAATATAACAGAAAACTTTCTTTGCACACTAAGTGAAAATATGTTGCGTACGACTACAAGTATGTATAAACGATCAATCGTTCATAGTTGAAAACTATGGCATTGATTTTGTTTATGAAAGATGTTCACGTTGAGAGCCTGTAAAGACAACAATTCGACGTTATAATTTCTGAATGAGCTCGAGAAGAATATCACAATCAGATATGGTTAACGATAGAGTAGCTTCAAATCACTACATAAAGTATGCTTTCTTTTTGTGCTTCACCTTGACATCAAAACTATTCCGATTAAGTTCAGTAATGAATTTGATCTTGGCGGCGTACAATCTGATTGAAATACTATCGGTATATTTGATTGGTTGAATGAGAGTCAAGCATTGCGTTTTGAGCTTAGAAAAAAAAAACGACTTCCTAAAGATTTTTTTTTCGATCCTTTATCAACAAAGTCTATTTGTTGTGTTGCTTACGTTTCGCTCACCTGAAGAAGATCATTTCGCTTCTCGATCTATTTTTCACATTGCATAAGACATTTTCAGCCATCGAGAATATGTGTCTGAAATAAAAATATGATTTTTCGTTCCATTTTTTTCTTGATTTTTTTCTGATTTTTTAAAGTGATTTTTTCCTGATTTTGAAATAAAATCTTCTGATTGTGAAATTAAAATGTGATTTTTTCTTCCATTTTCTGAACATTTTTTTCTTATCGAGTGATATTTTATCGTACAAAAAATTTCCCCATTTTTCATGTTTTATTTACATTTCAATTGTTTCTTTCTTCGTTGCGTCAACTTCTTCTTTGTCCGCCCTCGATTTAGGCTTGCCGCATCCTTCACGATCACCATTTCCTAACTTTGTTTTTGTGAAAAACTTACTCCAGGAAAAATGTGACATTTATTTAGCTTTTTTGGTTTCTAATTATTATAGTTGTTCTTATATGGCTTCTTTTTTTTGCAAAGATTTTCCTAGCGATCAGGAATTGTTTTATTGTTTTCGCATATCAGCTTATTCGGATGTAGAAGAAAAGAAGTTTCACAATGAAAAATTCGGAGCTTTTCTTTTTTCGAATTGAAATATTGCAGAATTTTTTCTAAAAGAGTTTTTATGATCACCAACATTAGATTCCAAAATGATTGTCGTGATTGGTATTCGCTCAGCTACTTTAGCCTACAAGTGTTTTTCCAACGTTAATTGTCAACGGTGAACATTGATAGTTTGCGCTTGTCAGTTTGAACGTTTATGGCACACGAGTAATGTGCATTTGTAGCAACCGTACATTTGCCAAAAGCAAAAAAAAAAAAAAACGAAAACACAACGTAAACAGCTCTCATATTTTCTGTCAACTCTTCGAAATAAGCGTAAATTAATGCTTGATTGATTTCGTGCCGTAACAGAGTTCACCGTTCCCTCTTCCCTTAATCCTTTTCCTCGAAGACTGGGACGTGGATTTCTTTCCCGTACTTTCTGTATGTCTTTCGAGCACTGTCGCACCAGAAATCCTCCGGAAAAAAATGTTTAAGCTCGCGGAATAATGGCATTATCCTCCGATCATGAAGTAGTACATTCCTAGAAACAATAACGGAGCTGAGGTTATAGAGGCGAAGAACGATCACTATCAGTAAGTCGGCTTATTGTAATATATTGGTGGAATTAGGTGAAACTTCTTTTTTAGAACGCCAAGAATACTTAATTCCTTACGCTGGCATTGATGTTGTTGGTTGATTGCGATAAAGCTTAATTACCGAATCATCGTAAATCGATAAATGTTCGTATGGATTAAGTGCCAAAAGAACCTCACCGGCTTTTGTCTGAAAATGGAACAAGCATTTCCGATAAGAAATAATATACTTCATTTTGATGACAAGAAGAAATGAACCTTGAAACAAGCAACTCACTTAGAGACACGTGGAAGTTTCGCATGCATAAAGCTGTCGCTATTGATGTGGAACAGCACTGGCGTAACGAGGAGGATACCTCTGTTTAACGGTTCAACAACTTGCACAATTGTCCACAGAATGCTCATAAACCCATGATTTGGCATACCTTTTTACACCGTTATCACTTTATCAGCTTATCGGCTCGTAATTTTGTTTCGTCTATTTTAGAACGTTATAAACTTACATAAATCCTTTTCTTTTCGAATCGCTTTTGAAGTGAATACAATAAAGCCGATTCACATTCATCCCTGAAAAAGTGGAAATTTCTCTTCTCGCAGTTCAGGCAATAGTACCAAATGAACAAGATAGGGAAGCGAAATTAAGCTCACAGCCAGATGGACTAATGAAAGGTCATCAATTGGATTTCTTTTCTAGAGAATTTGCTAAACTCACGCAAACTTAAGCCGGCACAAAGCTGGATATGAATCTTTAGAAAAGTTTTTGCGCACAAAAGCAATAAAATTTTCTACCGCTTCTCCTAAGCGGAAGCCACGACACTTTGCATCCCCAAAAGGGCGCTTTTGCTGCGGATATTGTGCTTAACAAATTGGCATGCAGTTAAGAAGAGTTAGCTGAACATTAATTAGCTTTAGTTGGTTCGTAAGCACCTCAAATTGCGCTTGCTTCTGGACATTTTTTTTTCACACAAGTTCATTTTACAAAGCAATGTTTATTAATTTGCATATCTTACGGGATTTCAACGAGATCTTCCACATCTGCATTGAATTTCTTGCGCGCTGTCAGCCGTACAGCGTTATCGAGTTGCATCACATGGTTCTGAAAAATTGCTGCATTCGTAAATTCGCAACAAAAAAAAATTGTGGAAATATGCTATCACTGGGTGGCAGTAGTAGAGCTGTGGGTGGCAGTAGTGGAGCACTAGTTGATCAGTGGTAGAGCTCCCGCTTCGTATGCGGGAAGACCTGGGCTCGACTGCCGGCGGCCTACCCGACGGATCGCCAGCAGGCCGACCACTAGGCGTTCCGAAACTGGTCAAAACAATCATGCGTTGGCATGGTTGTCAGCTGTATCGATACGGGAATCGATGAAATTATAGCTGCCTTTGCATCCCTTTGCATGCTATCGGTATTACAAGCGCTTCTGTTTAAACGTTTAAACGCCAAAATTTAGCGCATGCAATGCAAACGGAAACGCTCTTAAGAAACTATCAACCGATTTAATATCGAGATCGACAGAACGCTACTTCGGCAGTATTGCGGCAGTGAATTAAAAAGAAGAGCTCTCATGAATTTTCGCATGCTATCCCTTTAAATTTTGGTTCCAAAAAAAACTTGATTAGATAATGAGGTCAACTTTTCGACCCAACCTTCATAAATTCTCAGATTTTTCCTTGCTTTGAGTAATGTTCTTTGAGTTCTCACAAAATCAACTCATTAAACTCACTGAAGAATTTAGTACTGCGCTGGGAAATGCTTAGAACTTTAGTAAAATTTTCTTCGACCTGAAAAAGAATGTGAAATTCTTGTCAATCTCTCAGGAGCAGTTTTTATTTCTTAATCATTTCCAAATTCTCAAGGGTATCCTGGAAAAAAGATGGCTTATTGCCAAAGCGTTTTGCATTGACTCTGCTTTCTCGAAAATCACGCATTTTTGTGCTAGTACGACGACGGAAGTTGCTATATCACAAATTCATGAAAAAGGTATAATGGCATCTTCTGTTGTCTTTGCCAGAACAAGAAATTATCTTGTTTCCTTCTACTCGATGTTTATTTCGCAAAAATTTGTGAAATGGTAAGAACGATGCAATGTTTGAATAAAAAAAAATTACCGACTGAACCAAGCGAACCATAATTGGCTCTGTGTCAATGACAACGGCTGGCACCGAGTAGCCGTGGCCAGCGCCTAGCCAAACGAGCTCATTCTGAAATTCTAGGCTTTGAGGTTTTTTTTGCAAATTCCGATCAGAACCAGCAAGTGTGTTACGAATTTTCAAAAATCTTTTTTTTTAGTATGTTGCGGATTTTTAAGAAAATTTAAAGAATCTAACGATATATTTGTCCATCATCAATATGTTATATGTGAAAAGCTAAACTTAAGGTGGCTAAGATGTGCAGATCACATTCAGTTGCCATTATTCTAGCAATATCAACGTTTGTCGAGAGCGCACCAAGCTAAGCTTGGTGAACCTTCCGGAAAAAAAAAAACGCAGTTTGTTGTTGAAGAGGAAAGCAAAATTGATAAGAATGAAGCGTATGGTTTCTGGCTGAAGAAATATTCATTAATGCAAACAGCAAATTCTGCAAAAAAAAAAAACGAAAAAAAAATGCCAATACTTTCATATACAGTTGAAAAGGAGTACTAGCTATATGAGCTTCAAAATGATTCAATTTAAAATTCGGCATGGTCGTTAGATCGGCATTGGTTATCATTCGAAATTTCTTATCTTATGCTCGAGCCAAACACTTGAACTGATTCCATTTATAAGTGTCATATCGATTTTAACGTGTGTTTCGTCAAAAATAGTAGGAAAACTGTATAAAAGCTATAAGACGTAGTAAATCAGGTGTGCCCATCGTATAAAATATTCGTCTCCACTCCCCCCCTCATCCCCCTCATTGCGGTTTTGAAAAAAATTGATCACCAACTGATCATTTATTAGAGCAATTTATTTTATGATTTCAGCATGCAAAGTTGTACATATATGCTAATTCATCTTTGACATGAACGGATCGTAAGTCATAACGACCATACTTAACGAATTTTTGAACTCTGTTTTGTAGGAAGATCGAAAGATTTAATTAACTTTTTCAGAAACATTTCATCTGCTCTGTGTGATTTTGGTGCATTCATTTTTCAACGTACGAGAAGATACATCCTCTTCTTTGACGCTATTGATAGAGATTATTTCGAGTCAATTTCTGAACTCGAAAAATCACAATTGCAAATTCCCAACAATCCATGATCACCGTTGTATCATAATTCAACAAATTCTAGACGGCTCTTCTCTTTTTTTTTCATCCGAATAATCGAATAGCTAGTAGTTGCACTTAAGTTCTACTAGAAAGACAGCCATTGATGAATAACGATATTGATGACGATGAAAATTCTCATTGATGGTCAGTTCATACTCGATTGTACATTACACACATATGCGATAGATTGTGACCGATCAGGACCGATCAGCGACCTCTTTCTAATCTTTCGTAAAGTGTATGGCATCTAGTTTGTCGGTATAGGAATTCGCTTTAAAAATTTGCGCGAATCAATCTCTTTCGGCTCTGCAATGATCGTATGGTTAACTAACGAATTGATACTTCTGAGACGCACAAGAATTTCTTTTTATCTTCGTAAATATTAAGAAAAATCAAAATTTTCTAATTTCGGGAATTAAAGTTACTCATTACTAATATTTATTCAGCCATCAAATTACATTGAAACATTCGTATTTCTTCAGCTATATAATGTATATCTTTTTCCATACGTAGGACTTCATTCAAGGTTGGAGCTATATCGAATGAAAATTTGTTTTGTAAAAGTTTGCTTAGTTTTTCGTTTAGAAGTCTGCAGTGTCTCGTAGTACTTTTGATTTTTTAGACCGTGTCGAGGAGAGACGGTCTATAACATCACCATATCGATATGCTTACGAGAAGGTATTTATCTAAGATCGTGGTTATGTCGATGGGGCTTTATTTGAGGTAATATAGATTGTTAGAAATGCCGTTTTTCCTACACATAGAACTTGGTGCAAACCCACTAAGTCGTTTTTTTTTTGCAGTCTGCAAACACTAGCTTCAACCTTTAGATTTAGATGCCTTGGAAGTCGATGTAACATCGGTAGCCGAAAAGACTTGAATACGGAAGAGCGCATTTTAAGCACAGAATTGGAACGACAGGAAGAATTTAGTGCATTCAACGGTTACAAAATTTTTAGGTTACCATAACTCCGAGAACATCTATCCCTCAGGAAGAAAAATCAATCCACATTTTGAGCTTTCATTTCTTCTCTTATTGTTCCTCTAAACGTTAAAGAAAAATTAAATCGAGACCAAAAAGCCGGTTATACCCAAAAATTCGCAAATTTTTTTTCCTGTTTCCTGCAAGTGCTAGATTATTTTGCGGAAAGCGATGGAAATAGCCCTTCACTTTATGTATTTTTGTTGTGCGACTTAAGGGATCACTTAATTAGTGACCGACGACACTTATTAGCTCTTTGCTTAATTGTATTTCGTGTATCGATAGTCTGTTTGAAAAATCTTTTTCGATGAATAATTAATTGGCAGATGGGAGCAACAAAGAAGAAAGAAATGTTGCCACACAGCAAATAGGGCGTAATTCGACGATTTAAAATAAAAACAAGGCCGAAACGATGTTGGGTGACCTTCATAATTATTGACCTGCAGAATGTGTGCAATTCATTCTCAATTCAAGGCACTAACAGATACGCCATAGGTGGTGGATAGCAACCACGAAAAATCCGACCGCACTGCTTAGTTCTTGAACAAGCATTATTAAACTGTTGGATGAAAATGTATAAAGCATAAGTGTAAGTCACATATGGTCCAAAATGTTCAAGCCTTTAAGGCTCATAGTGAGAAATGGATTAGATAAAGTTTAATAGGTAACTTTGAGCTATTTGTTGGCGGTAAAAGAAACAAAAGTGTTGGTGGAAGGTTTTATTTGCGAACGTTTCGTCACTTTAAATCATAACACTGCAATAATCTCAAATCCAGGTGATTTCGGATTTTTTTTGGATTTAGTCAACGAATCCTGGAGGTGCATCCAAGAAAAATCATCGATAAAGGCATGTAAAATGAGTGTTGTCCATGAAAAGAAACCGGTTGTTTTAGCAAGTCTATTTGTCATCTATAATGATGTCCCACGCAGCAGATACCGAGCTCTGAAACTAACATTGCTATGAGCGCGCTTTCTATGATCGTCGAGTTTATCGACGATGTTTAGGAAATATGTGGCAATCGATTTCTGTACGGTGATGAATAAAATTCTAATAGATGACTTTTTATAACTATTTTAATGAGTGAAAATAGTTAAAAAAGATTCGTATAAAATCGCCTTGATGAAAGAGTCTTTCTATGATTCCAAAAATATCGCCAACTTGTTGAGATCGTATTTTGTGTTCAATGTTTAAAACCTTTCGATCATGACTATTAAGAACTAATTAGGATGAATGCTGTTTATTGTTCAAGAACTCATACTTATAAGTTCTCGAACTTCAGCATTCTATGGTCTTTTGAAAGCTGCACATACAGAGAGTAAATAAATCATGAGCTCATATTAAGATTTTCATCGGCAGCATTCTGTCATTTGAGAACCGTGAACGTTCAAGATTGAACGTTCAGCTGGATGCATTATATAGTTCCCAAGAAAACGACCGACTCTTCACTGAAGACCCCCTTCTCAGATAATATCTTCAACTGTAGATGACATAACGCTAACGTTTACAACTGTAGACGCTAGAGCAACGCTGTTTTATAGTCTGAGTACCGCGATCGAGGCCACGTAAGAAATGTGGAATCGAGTTATGATACTGCACGATACGCAAAGCTTACGTTCCATTGTAGCAAATTGTGGCAAAAAAAAACCGGAAATGTGAACTTCAATTAATAGGCGGAAACACGTATTTAGGTTTTTAGACGCTCAAATTGTAAACTGCTGTTCTGCTGTTTTTTTTAGACAATCTTTCGAGCTCAAAACCCATTTCAAAAGCTTACAGGTAATATTACCCTTTGTGCAAGCATATCCATATTTGCTAAAGAAAAAGTTTGGTTCAAAGTTTGGAATTGTCCCATACTTTGAAAATTTCTTTTTAAAATCCAATCTATAATGACAACAATGCTCTCAGAAAATTCTGCACTCAGCAAAAAAAAATGGCAGACAAATAGTAATACATGTTTTTTCAGTTCAATTCAGAGACAACTGGAAAGACGGCCTGATGGAAGTGTGCGGCATATAACAAAAATAAAATCTTTTGTTTCGATTCCAACAAATATTTTCTATACGTAGAATCGAGTTGCTGGAAAAAAGTTAGAAATCCTTAAACGCGGAATATTAAAAAATATATACGTTGAATTATATTATATGGTATGGAAATTCCATTCGATATGCTTGCCATAAGATAATATGTCATATGTTCACTTTAACTTAGGAAAATCTTAACTTCTTGCATAACTGTGCTAAAGCATTTCGCACGCTTGCAGTAGCTTGCAGTACGAAGTATGCCAATGTAACAAGGGTTGATGTCTACCTGCCCTGAAATTTGAAGAAAAAAAAAACAGCTACACGTCTCAAGAGTGCAAAAAACTGACTTCAAAAACTTGCCCACCAGTTGGGAGGGAGTATCAGTGTTGCTAGGAATTAATCGACAGTGAGAGATGATCATTAGATTCTGAAATCTACAATTTGAGCCGCAAAACTCTATACCACATTACTCATTACAACTTAATCGGTCATCTTATTAGTCATGAAATTGTAATTTGTTATAAACGAATCCCGGAGAGTTATGATGCTCCCAACAAAACAAATTTTCTTCGCAAAAAAAAATTTTTTGTTCTAAGATCATCGTTGAAGAGATGATATTTATCCGAGTTTTTGGCATACCTCACCAATTTTTTTTTCTTTTGGATTTGGTAAGCTTTCGACAACTGTGAGAAATTAATTAATCAACCATTATGTGTGCTACATATAGAGTCAATATTATCGCCAACTAATCTACAAGAAAACAAGATATATTCTTAAGGCATATTACTGAAATAATACCATCTAAATCAAGTGCTGCAGTAATTTTGTTATAGTTTCCGTTTTTAGTTTAAGCGTCTCAACAATAACGATAATGCTCGTCAACGGTCATCTACTTCACATTCGACATCAATCGGAAGCCAGTGAACGTCTGTCTTCTCGTGTTCACCTAATTCAACTGTTGACTGGCGTAACACCTCTCGCATAGTAAACAAATAGTCCTTGACAGCGTTTCGCCGACTTGAAAGGCAAAATACGTGACGTCTAAGTAGCGCGATAATTCACTTCAATTTAACTGTACGTTTGCATACGTATTGCTCGAGATTACAAAAAAAAACGCAAAAACATTGAAGATGGAACGTGAAACATCATTCATTTCAGATAAAGGCCTAAACTACCCAACAGTAGCGATCTTTCTTTGCTCCGCTAAAGAAAAGAACGCTTGAACGCATGACATAAACATGATAGTAGCGCGTAACGCGTAAACAATAAACAATTCTTTTACCAAATTTCCAACTTTTACATTCGTATTCATGCTAGAGGGTTTGTATTGGATTTTTTGCGAACTTAAAAACAACTAAGTGAACTCAAATTGAATAGGGTTAGCATGAACTCGGTCGGCCAGAGCACAACGTAGAGAATAAAGCGCAAAACCATAGATGAAAGATATAGATAGGTGTAGCAAATGGGAATCACTCGAAAAAAGTCATGAACTAAAAACAAAGTGTCTAAATCGGTAAAATACTAAATTGCAGCTTTACGTTCAAATGACCCACTCCAAAAAACGTTCAGAACCCTTCCAATGTTATTCGATTGAAAGAATCAAAACGGCATATCGGGTAGATGGCGCGGCGGGATCACATTGTTGTTGTTGTTTAAAAATCACGATGTGATCTATGCGAATGATTAAATCACAGAAAGTCGACAAAAATTTTCTGGCAAACGACAGCTATATGTGTATGTATATGGGCGGCAGTGGTAGAGCTCCCACCCCTTTGCATGTGGGGAGACCTGGGTTCGATTCCGGGCTGCTTCCCACCATACCACTGACAGCCTATCTAGCGGGTGGTACTTAGCAACAACCTACGACAGCCAAAAGGATGGCTGTTGCTCGGCGTGCGATTGCCTCAGGTAACATCGAGACATCGCACTGAAGGCCTGAGCGGTAAGAACAAGAATATATATATATATACATATATATGTGTATTTATGTACAGTACTTAGTGTTGTACGACGAACATTAAATTGTTCTACACTAAACTGTGGGCTTTTTAAGACGTTCGATCGAACAAGAAAAAAAATATTCCCAGTAAATTTCTTCAATCTATTCAACGCTTCAGCCAAGCGAAACGCCAGTAAAATATAAAAGAAGAGAGTTTAGCAAGCAAATTATCGAGAAGAAACTTATGAAAAGAAAAACGCAAAGAAAAGTTTACACAAATATGAGCGCGGCTTATTTACACGATGTGTGATTTAACGCTCTCAGTTGGACGCGTTTTATGGTGAAATTATCGAATGAGAAGAACGCATATTCTTAAATGAATTCTGACATTAGTGAAGAATTTAGCGACTAAGATCGTGCTCATTTTACTGTTACGCATAAGGCGTATTAAGCTTATGTCCATAAAAATGCACAAATACAGCCAACTCCATGAAGTTAACTATTAAAGAGCTAGTCGTCTATTAAGTAGCGCTTTTGAATTGGTACCGCCATGCACTGCTTATTCGTATGGAAATCTCACGTTTATGCGCCATATACGCTATACTTTTTTCACTTCATCACGATCACTAAATGATCGTTTGTGTAATTAATTAGCCTTGAAGTTATGTGTCGTTGAAGTTTTGATTATCGTTTTTTGATTATCGATTTCAGTTTGATTATCAATATTCTGCTGATCAATTTGATTATCAATATTCAATACAACTTCAATTGATCATCGAAACTTTTGAATTGGATCATCAAGAGTATTCCAGTACTCCTTGCAAGTAGACATCACTCTTCGCTAAACAAGTTAATGAATTTTATCTCGTGAATTAAATCGTGAACGATTAAGCTGACCGTGAGCGGTGAAGTATTTTATGATCGGAAAATTTTAGTGCGTACTAGAATATTGATTGATTGTGGCCTACGATTGGTTCGCTAAAATGAGAATTTTTTACCTCAAATTTCTACCAACCAATAGTTTTTTTTTTGTGAATTTTCTCAGCGAATATTATTGTAAAAGATGTCGTAAACTCGGCTACTTACCTTCACGAATTCGTTCATCTACGGCGTTATCAACGGATACGTTATTCTCTCTGTTCGTAAGCAACACTACGGATCGACGAAATACTAAATGCAGCTATTGCATCCGGTAAGTGCCAACGTTCGCAGTAGACGATATCGGTTTTAGTTAAACTTCAAATGGATTAGACGAAGAAGAAAGAAAGAGGAAATAGAAGATGCACGCTCCGATTTCGAAACGTAGAAGTGTGCTGGATTCGAATCGTCTGAGGTGATGAAGATGGTCACCAACGATCGTTCGCCAATACGAATACGACGTCTTAGAAGGCGTGAGGGCTACTGATATTCGCTGTTGTCTTAACGCACACCAATTACACTCCATTGCAATAGCGGACGGCCAGCAACCTTTCGCTTTCAAACATCATACAACAAATATATCCATGAACCGCTGAGAATAGGAGAGAAACACAGAAAACATTCGACGAATTAGAGACGGTCATCCAAATGATTGCAGAATGTTAAGTCGACGACGACTCAGTTAATCATTTGCAAGAGAATTAGAAAGCATTTGAAGAAATATGCCTTAATGAGACGGAGTGTTCTAGATAATGAAGAATGCGTAGAGAAACCGTTTCCGTTACGGAATGCTGGGAGACGAGTGTCGAATGTAGTAGAACGATGGGCGATGTGCACCGAGTTCATGGCCACCTAGTTTCTCTTTATTTCGTCCCATTTCGCTAATCAGCAGCACCACGTCGACCATTCTTCTCGCACACAAAAAGACAATCGTGAACCGCCATACACCACGCTGTCCATACTCATCAGAAACGTCGTGTCACTTTTTTTATGTGAACCATTTTCGGCATTGTTGCCGAGAAGCCAATTGGACATGATGAGTGCGTAGAGATAAATGATAAGAACAAAGATTCGCAAAGATCCAGAGTAATGTTACAGTGGTGCGTATAGTGGGGACGAATTGAAACAAAGTTAAATTCCATGAGACGAAATTTAAAAAAAAACAGGCACAATACAGTTTAGGGAAATTGTAAGGGTAACGCGAAGAGCAATGCCATCTCCGTTTTCTGTCGTCATATTCAGTTTCCTAGAAGCATCGATGTGCCAAGCCTCCCTCGGCAATAGCGCTTCCTGTTCTAACTTGTCTATATATTATACAGAAGATTGTAAGGAATTTTAAGCTTGTTATCTATCTGAATTCTCGAACTGTTCATTTCTGTTATCCATGTTTGTTTTTATTCGCCTCGTTTATTGAACATAGCAAAAACATAAATCCGTTCAGTTTTCGGCTGCACTTATTAACTATGGTGTTATCAGGTAGGCAGGGGACTGATACATACAGCTGAAGACGGATTCGACAGCTGGCTTTATTTGCAGTAACAAACGGCAGTGAAAAAGTTCATTTTTCGTTTCCACTACTGCCGTCAACTATACACGAACGTTGCAGTCCACCTTAAAAATGCATAAGCACTCAAGTAGAGCATGAAATGAGTTGAACATTAATTGGAATGCGTGAACCAGAGAGGAATGTACGCTCAACCTAAGAGAACAGAAAAACCAGAAAACTGCAGAATCATTTTTTTTTAAATGAAAAATGTCATGCAAAAAATTTTGACGCTTTCTTTTCTAGCCGAAACAAAAAATATGCTCTGCAAACGTGCCAATAATCTTTTTTTTTCCGCTTCATAAGGAAGGGCACAATTGTCAGCAACGTGAAAATAGGAAGAAAGATGTCCCTGCAAACATCTCGTCAACTTTTGTTTACGTCAACCACTTCGCGGCTCTTGCACTTTCGCTTTTTCACTTCAAATTCCAAAGGAG
>JPKZ01003186.1:401447-415035 GCA_000803305.1 Toxocara canis
CAACCACTCAGGCCTTATTTTAAATGACTTATATGGGAATCGAGCACTATAGTGATACGTTTTACCACGGATGTAGTGTCTTCGAAGGCAAGAGGTCCTTATCTCACGCATCGTCTCTTCTCCCTCCCCCCTCCCCTCCCCTCTTCCCCCGTCCTCCCATAACCCTTCAAGAACGTAAGAAATTGGTGATTCGACCCGTTGTTCTTATCGAGGCTAGCTACGCCAAAGCCGTTCGCACTGAAAAACCAGTTATATGTTCATTTATATGCCAATCGATGAAGTCATTGGCTAACTGAATCGCTAATGCAAATTCATTTGAATGCTTAACCATATTTCGTCCGGTTGGTGACCAATCAGTTTGTAGGTCAACATTGTGATGTAGTAATTCAGTAAAATATTGTTTTGGTCCTTGTTGAGCATGTCATTGTTAACGAGCGCTGACTTGGAGGTAATTTTCATTTAGTTTGGCGCTGTTCATGTTTGTTGCCAAATGCCTACTATAGGCTATTAATTAAATATTTCCTCTATAATTGAAGGAAGTTTAATTTCAAAAAAAAAATAAACTTATCGTATCATCTCTCTAAAATGTGAATATTCACATTTGCAATTATCGTTTCCCTTATTGAATGAATTAAGAGATGTGCTCTTAAATGCAGAAAACAAAAAATGGCTGCCAAGTGAAATTCTTACAAAGGTTTCTTTGCGGCGTATTTTGGTAGGCACCAGCGAGCGATGTAATGTATTTGGAACGCTGTCGACCCAAATTCTCTATTGCGAGCAAACTTTTGCAGATGTGTCGAATGGTCTCTCAACGGTGATCGGCTCATCAAATTGAAAACCGATGAATTTTTTTTTTAGCGTGAATCAACTCGTAACACTTCAAACAATATCACCATCATCCATTCAAAAAACCCCTCTCTTCCCTAATGAAAAGGCAATGTCATTAGAGGTGCACTTGTCGCCGTAGAATAAAATAAACATTAAGCGAACGTATAAGCTAAGAGGAACAGACGTTCATAATTTAAATATCTTAGCAATTTCTTGAGAAAATTTCGCTCATTTTTATCAGACTTCTTAAGAAAATTTAGAACATTTCTTGAGAAATTTAGAAATTTCTTGAGAAAATTTTCGTCATATATTCGGACAGATATTTCGAATGAAAAGATAATCAGCAAAATTCAACAGTGTTTACGATATAAAGTTGCTTTTCTTTAAGTACGCTTAATTTGCTAGAAATCATTGCAGAGAATCATCGCTGTTGATAATGAGTTAAAATATCTCTGTCGTCTCCTTGAAGTATTGACTGGTATAATAACAAGTCTTTTCGCTTTCATAAGCATAAACTTAATTCCAAGTACTTGAAATTTCGTACTCCACTGTACGAGTTTCATAAACGAGGTGGCGGAGTGCAGAGGAGGGGGGGAAGGGAGGGGTGGGGGAGGCGAGGGAAGGAAGGTATGCGAGGATTCGCAGACCGATGCCTTGGAGAGCATCCACCTCAAACAATCATACTTACTGTCCAGTACCTCAATACTTGAAGCCTAGCTCTGTTCCTTCAAATACTTGGAATTAAGCACTACATCGTCGAATATAACATGGAATAGTTAGTTTTGCAAAGATAAAAAATTTACAAATAATCAAAAAATTCATATTTGACAGCGTATTTTGAACGATGCTTGTTCATGGGATGATGAATGCAGAACTGCTGTCGTTCATTTAGTATCGGTGGTTGCAGTCGTCGAAATTGACGCGTTTAACTGTTGCTCTAATTAAGCGAAATTTAGATTGTCTATTTGAAGATCTTTAATATTTGCGCTGAAAATGTTGACAGGTAAAATTTATTCTATTTCAATTTCGCCAGCTTTTAAGGTAACGCACATTTTCGCATGAAGCGATTCCGTTTCGAACAATAATTGCTTATAGGAAAAGAAAATTGAGCAACAATTTAATTAATTATTACTGTAATTAATTAAATTAAGTGTAACTGAGTAATTGAAAAATTACTGAACAAAAATATTCTTGAGAGTAACAACGATTCAATTTGTTGCGCAACACGAGTTGCACATATCGGTATGTGTGTGTCCATCATAGCAACATCGATCAAAGTAACTTCCAAAATATTTGTTTGGTGCACTCGTGAACATCACTGATGAACACGACCGCCTAGCCATCTAAATTTGAGGCTATGATTAACGTTACTTGATGACAACTGCCGTGGCGGATCTGTTCATAAGCTTCAAGCTTTTTTTTTGTTTCGAACAACTCAGCGATATTCGAGTATCTGCGTCGGATTGTGCGGAAAACGATGAACGTTGTTTGAATTTGAGGAATCAGGGTAGCCGAATACTAAAATATCAAATTATCACCTCTCTCTTAAAGGTAGTAGCTGTTCATATAAAAATTTTGCAAGAATCTTACGCTGCTAACACCAATTAAGCAAACTTAATGCGACGACAATATCTAATATTTGCAAAATTTATTGCAAAGTTACCGGGGAAAGCAATGTTATTTTCTTCCTCAGGTGGAAAATAACATTGTAGAGGCAGGCCACTCACCACTATATCATGTAAATTGCAATTCCAAAATTAGATAGGTGATGCCCTACCACTGCACCCATAATCCGTCGTCTCTCACTAGGACCCGACGATTTCTGCCCCAAATGTCACCGTCGTTTCTCCACTTCCTTCTCCCTAATCATGAAATTGATGGGTAGCTGTCGAGATGTTTGACAGCGCTGTTGACCTCTGTCCCAATAGAAGAAACCTCATCCGCACGCGATGACGTTAAGGTCGCGACCGCGAACGATTAGACACATGAAAAAAAAATTATGATGCCACAATTGTGATTGAATACATTGGCGCAAAAGAAGTTTTGTTGCCGTAAAACATTCAAAAGCAAAGTTGTCTTTGGCTTTTTAAGATGCAAACAAACTTATGACAAGAGAACTTAAAAGAGTTCGAGGGTTTCATTTATTACCAATTCGCATACGGTTTCCTGTGGTCTTTAAACCAAAACCTTTCGTTGTTGATCTAAATGAGCTTCATTATCAGTAGTCTGACAAAAAAAATATCCATTGGCATTTGGTTTTTTATGAATTCTGTTTAGCCCGTTTCCAGTCTTTTTTTTTTCAAAAAAATGTGATTACCTCAGCTGGTAGGTTGAGAAATGTATTAATCTTTTAGTGCTTTGAACAGCCATCCAAAACCTGTCCTGATTCAGGCCAATGAACATTTCAAAGCTATTCCACGGAATTGCTGTCATTCATCAAATTCATTCATCAAATATTGCTCTTTTTTTAAAAAAAAAAACATTCGTCACAAGAACAAATGAAACAGACACCGATATACGGTGTGAAGGCGATATGTTACTACTACATTAGCCGTTTATCGCATCCAGGTCTTTCCTCATTGTGCTTTAACATTTTTTCTTTTTCATTCTCAACTATCGTTTTCAGCCGAAATAACGATTCCCATTCAAAACTGGATCGAACAAGAGATATTCGTATAGCGGAGACTCATCGATAGGTATCAGGATCAACTCGCATCTGTCAATATCAATAATCGGTTTCTTCATAATTAGCTGGAGCGATGTTTGAGTAGCAGGACAACATTCACCTCATAACACTCAGTTTATTTCCTGTACAATGGAGTAACAAGCTAACGAGCGGATGTTCCAAGCGGAAGCACCACTCATTTGTGTCACTGAAAGAAGAAAACAGTCGTTAATGCCAATCAAACGGAACTCGATAAATAAACCGTCATCACTTGCCGTAATAAACTGAACATGTAAGGCACGAGCCACATACGCAAGCAACGCATAAAAAAAAAAACATTCGTCACAAGAACAAATGAAACAGACACCGATATACGGTGTGAAGGCGATATGTTACTACTACATTAGCCGTTTATCGCATCCAGGTCTTTCCTCATTGTGCTTTAACATTTTTTCTTTTTCATTCTCAACTATCGTTTTCAGCCGAAATAACGATTCCCATTCAAAACTGGATCGAACAAGAGATATTCGTATAGCGGAGACTCATCGATAGGTATCAGGATCAACTCGCATCTGTCAATATCAATAATCGGTTTCTTCATAATTAGCTGGAGCGATGTTTGAGTAGCAGGACAACATTCACCTCATAACACTCAGTTTATTTCCTGTACAATGGAGTAACAAGCTAACGAGCGGATGTTCCAAGCGGAAGCACCACTCATTTGTGTCACTGAAAGAAGAAAACAGTCGTTAATGCCAATCAAACGGAACTCGATAAATAAACCGTCATCACTTGCCGTAATAAACTGAACATGTAAGGCACGAGCCACATACGCAAGCAACGCATCGTAAGTTCCCCCCCCCGTCTCCGTACCAAACACGTACATGCCTTATGTTTTCGGCTTCCTATCGATTCATCAGTGGTAGAGCTCCCGTTTCGTACGCGGGAAGACCTGAGTTCGATTGCCGGCTGCTTACCCGACGGGATCGCCAGCGGGCTAACCACCAGGCGTTCCAAAACTGGTCAAAACAGTCATGCGTCAATAACTGTCACCAATGTCAACCGTTTGGTTTGTGCGCTGTGCCCAGAAAATGCCAAAATAAATTTTTAGCGAGTTGCCGAATCCAACAATCATATGGCGCAAACTTTTCACGGTCTTAGAAATCGCACAATCAGTGCTCAAAAAAATAAAATCGGCAAAACGAAACAAACCCACCCTCACACCTACTGCAATTCCGTTCCATAAAATCGATAACACAATGTAGTATATAGAGAAGATTCAGCATAGTACGCAACGTTTTACACAAAACACTTCAGCTTTGTGCTATCAGGAAATTGTTTACATCTGTTTTTGAGTGCTCCCTTCTCCAAATCAAAAATTTGGAACGCTTACTTATTGTCAATCATGAAATATCGCCTATTCATCTGAAATAATGGTGGAAATTATAAGCGCTGAATGCAGACAGCTTTTATTGAAGGAAGTAAGAAAGCGATAAACGAAAACAAAAAGAAATACGAACACCAACAGGGGTAGTTAGAGTGAAATGACTCATAACCAATCGATTTAAAACAAAATCGCAAAACGCTTCCAAGTATTATGTATTAAGTATTGAACAGCTCGCTTGACATAAAAACCAGATATTAGTTTATCACATATGGGCGTCTCCCCACTCTCGCAATTCCCAAAAAATTTTAAAGTCGTTTATTTATTCTTACACCAAAAATTCATGGCTATGCCCTAAAATCCTTAAACAACGCAACAAAACTGACCAGTGAATAATGATGACTGATGACTAACAATTACACAATAAATTAATACTAGGAGTACTGAAAATATCACCGATTTAGATGATTTTCATTCGAGTTCCAGTGTTCCAGATTC
Organism: Toxocara canis; assembly: GCA_000803305.1. Classification (NCBI taxonomy): domain Eukaryota; kingdom Metazoa; phylum Nematoda; class Chromadorea; order Rhabditida; family Toxocaridae; genus Toxocara; species Toxocara canis. Next base: position 406,823 of record JPKZ01003186.1, read on the forward strand.
TTTCCGATTACTCGTTTATCCGATCATTCCTTAACACTTATGAAGTCTGCAAGTGAGCAGTGATTCAGCTGGGTTACCCATGTGGGACAAGAATTATCGTTTCACTCACATGGGCAACTAAGTTGTTAACTCATATAAAACTTAAACAAAACTACTGACCAAAAAATGTGTATGCAAAATAAACAACGACATTCGACATACAACGATATGGTTCGCTATAGACAACATCACACAGCTGAAGGCAAAAACGTGTTGCAGGCAAGAACAAAAACCCATATTACTCCATCGTTGAAAATGCTCGATCAAGTGGATCGAAGGGTTGGCATACAGAGAAGAGGGAATCGCTGTTCGATATGTGGAGAGAGGCGTACACTATCTTCTCCAAAAACGAAGCAAAAGCGATTTCAGGCACGAAATTTTGTGCAGTTTCTCGGCGGATGATACATTATTAGTCCTTATTACAATCGCTACAGCATTAATGGCGTTCATAAAACCTTCTTTGTGCTCACTTACCGTCTCCAGTGTGTAGGTTTAACGTTCAAATCATAGAGACTATCTGAGAAAAGAGGAGCAATCGTTTTAGAAAGAAAAGAACAAGTGCGAGGAAAAAAATGCTCTACTCCCTACCCCCGCCTCTTCCCTTCCTCGCCAGGAGGGGAAGGTCGGGATTGGGGAGGGAGAGAGGAGCAGATGCCAACCCTTCAGACAGCGTCCAACGCCGTTCAACAAAATCAGCAAATAAATCGTACAGATCGGAAAACAATCACAGTTCGCTTTATGCACTGGAAACCAACCAATCACAATCACAATGAATCAAAATATACAACTTTATTTCGATTATCTTCCACCAAATAAAAAAGAAATAGTATCAAAAACAACACCCACCACCTACGCCAGTCTTCAATTCAAAATGGGTGGTATGTATCGCCGCTTTTCAGGAAGACGTATCCCCTTTCGTGCGCATTTAAAATAAGACTAAAAGGAGGCACCATCACTGCGTAAAGAAAATGAGAATTGACTATGACTGGCGCAAAACGATAACCCCATCCACAATCCCTATAAATATAAAAGTCTATTTAATCTATTATACATTTACAAATGAGACGTCGCTAAATCGGAGGTTAAAAGAAACATGAAAGAACTCTGTGAAACAAAACGGGGAAAGTTTAAAATTTTTGACTCAATTTCTTTTAACATGCTTCACTCCTCTTATGAATATTAAACAGGATGCGAACAACACTGTTCCTCAAATAAGAAGTATGAAGGCAAAAATAAAGTTAATACTATCCAAAAAAATCATAATAACTTTTCGTTCGTTACAGCTATTTTGTGGCGACTATCAGGACAGTTGCACAGACTCATACGCGGTGTCATTTCAGCAGCTCTCCTCGGAAACTACCTTCCACCTGCCTTTCATCCAACATAATCGCTCTTAGTATGCTAAAAATATTTTCTATTCAACAGCTGACGATTCTCAGACAACCGTAGCCGTCAGCTATATTAGCCGTAGAAATTTACACAGGTGTGAGAAGTACGCAACTTATAATAAATAAGTATTTTGTTCCTAGTCAGTATTTCTGTCATTTGAAAGATGAGAGGATGGAGGGTCTTTGGCTTTCACTACTTAAAGACAGATGCACTGTACTGCAGGAAAAAAAAAACCCGAACCTCGACAAGGAAGTACAGCAAATTTTGTGGAAGCGAACGATGAACTATATAATGCGGGAGTGCGACGATTCTGATTCTCTCAGAATTTCTTACAGTGTGACCGTAAAAAAAGGGAGAGAAAAGGTGAGTAGACCTGCTCACATCCCCTCACTGGCTACAGGCCTGCCGATAGCCACATAAATCGATCGGAATTAAAATGCAAAATACCGTGTCGCAAGAAGTGTTAATTTGAAAGAGATATAAATACCAACAAATGCGCAACCAACCCACTCAACTGCTCGGCTGAAGTAAACAAACATCAAGGACACAGAAGACCGCACGACACGTCGGACAATTCGCTTTGCCAGGCATCCAACGTTCTGGATGGTTCTTATCTTGCTTGGCTGCGAAGATTCGGGCCATACACGTCTCGCACCTAAACCACAATGTTCAAGAAACGACGGCTGATAAATATCTATCACTTAACACACTAGCTGATAACTCGTCCTATCGTTATAACAGTAAATTATGCAAATACAGTAAAACGACCGCACCAAACTCACCGCGACGTGGCAACAACATGCAAACGCGTTGACAAAGTACGTGTGTGGTCTCAGCGCGTCACCGCATCTGGAAATATCCTCCTCATCTCCTCATCGGCGGCTCGTCAACGGTCGCCGCATGAATAAATTTATTAATAGAAGTAGTTCAGATAAAAGAAGAATTTGGAGAAGCACGACAACGGTCCGATCTTCTGGACTCCTTGTTAACCGTCACAGTTCGTAGTTAAAATATCAGCGCAGGGCGAAAAAGTGGACATGTGCAGAAAACGCGAAAAAAGCGATCCAACTCACGATTCAAAATTTGCACTTTAAAATTCGCAGTCCCTCACGGTAAGTAAAGCTAATATCAGGGCTCTGAACTTTGGCAAGTTTAAATACTGACCAGAAATAACTTCCTTAAACATTCTAAGAATTCATAAAAATCGCCAATGCAGTGGGGGACTGCGCGGGTTGTAGTGCTCCCGCGGAGCTCCCTATTTACTGCACGGCACAACAGTCGGAACTGCGATTCCGCGAATGTCATAAAAATTTTATGCTCATGTTACGATGTGCGAACAAAGAAAAATAAATGGAGAAATACGCCAGAGGAGATGGCGTGAATGTGCGTTTTGCAGTTGTGCTCTCATCAAGCACACGGCTCCATAAATCACCAACAATGGCTAATAAATATGCGCAATGATGCATGCAGAATTTCATACATCCCACATCTTATCCCACCGAAAAACGTTTCTTTACTTTAGTAGCGTTGCGATTCGATTGGCTGTAAAATGCGCTGGCATGTGTGAATTTTTATCCACTATCGAATGCCTTCAATTCTGCCGAACAATGATGAGCTCACATGAAGCTCGGTATGGGCACTATCTTGCACGGATTACATTCACCAAATTTCGCCAATTTAGCTTCGATGATTCTCGAGTAGAAACGACCTGGTCGACAGTTGCACATGCACATAAACATACATATCGTAGAGATTTGACTGTCGCTTATAAGCAGAAAACACAAAAAAAAATTTAAGGAACGCAGTGTTTGTAACAAAGTGGCAGTGCTTTTAAAAATACTGAACAAAACCAGTTAGTTAATCGCTCGAATAACTTCGGAAATACAACTATTCATAAAAGCTCAAAACATGAGAAATACACATTTCAAATCCTCGCCAAACTAGCCGACGAAAACTTTTCTAAGCCAAGCTGAGATACCGGCGTTTCTAGACCTTTTTTTTTAAATCGCGGGATGCTCAGTTCATATGTGCTAGTGTGTTTACGTCTTATGCGCTGCAGTACTAGTACTCCAACAGTGTGAATTCGACGATCTATGATGCATCGTGCTTATGCGATCAGATCGAGTGATCTGTGTGGCTCCCAACTACGATGTTCCATCTAACGTTTTCGCACTTCAGTTCGCGCTCCGCCTGTCTTCCCTAAGGACTTCACATCGCTTAATCATTTCATTCCATTATGATATCTCACTATTGGCGCTACTGCACATCGTGTCTGCCGTTACTGAACTTTTCAGTTTTTGCTCTCGTGGCACTACGTCTTACCTTTTAATGTATCCTCTAACTGTAAGTTTGGTGACCATATTCGATTATTTCATTTGGTAGTAAATTGAATTTTTCATTTCGTGCGCTGCTTGGTGGTGTGGTAGCAGCATGAGGCATTTCTGGCAAAATCACGGATACCATATGCAGCAAGAAATGCTCACCTGCTACGTACACTGCACTGGTATCGACGGCAGATGTATGTCGATCTGACTGAGCACAAACTTCAACATTTTCCGGCAGTTTCAAAAAAGCACTTGCTCATCATTGCCATCTCTCCCATCTCCCCTCCCCAAAACTAAAAGAAAACCCTGGGGTAACTCAAACTGACCACATAGGGCGACAAAAGCACTGCGAGCATGGCGGTCTCCTCTCGCCGTCTTCGTCAACATCAACATGCACACAGTTCTTCGACAGCTTAACGCTTGCCCTCTCCGTCGCACAACCCAAACACGCCTCCAAATTCTGGAAATTACCCTAGCTTAACCCTTTTACACAATCGATCCCTACTACTACATGACCCCACAAAATATAAGAAGCGCACAAACAAGACGACTTAAAACAGCTTTATGTAAACAGTACAAAAATTACGCCAGCATGCAAGGTTCTCTTGGAGTTGGTTTACCAGGAAATTTTGCCATTCCCCTTCATCCTCCAGAAGTTTCTTTTCTAGGGAACCAACTCGAAAAACGCGCCCGTCCAGTTGACGTAATTTCGCACGCCTTACGGGCAAAATGCAAATGATGTCATTTTGAAACAAAAATTCCGTTAGTACGTCGTGCTACATATTATCAAACACCCTTTCTATTCTGTTCAAGTCATCCTAGATCGCGTACCATTGCTTGTCTCCTACTTTTTCAACTGTTCTTGAAGGGCTCGCAATCTTCATGATGAACAACGTGAATTTACCAAACCCAAGTAATTCCGCTGATACTGGGACACAGCAAAATACAACGGCTAGAGCATAGAGGGCTTCGGAGTCACCCTTCCGTCAGTATTTATAGTTACCGAATATCGTCTATAGAAGTATATTCTGATAAAAGCACAAGTGATTATTAAAAACAATCGAGACTATTCTACCATTCATATGTGTTATATTCATGGCTAAGCCCTTTTCCTCTTCCCCACGTACATTTAGTGGAACGCGACTAAGCGGTATCTGACTCTGAAGTTCCGCCATTTCCAATACAAGAATCACTTGTACCAACGAATGGTAAAAACGAAAGCGAACATGTCATTCGACGCCATCAGAATCGAAAAAAAAGGGATGATTCCCAAGAGTTCTACTGAACTCGTCTAAAAATTTTAGGAAATTATGAAAATGTTCGATTTACCCTTTCGGTCGTATAGGCTGAGCAATTTCATATTCTCTACCATTAATGACCTGGTTCATGTGATATTACTTACGTAGTACATATTTCTGTTTTAAATATTCTGTGCGTTCAATTTGCTTCGTACTGTGATGATGGAGCTATATCGTGGAAATAAAAGACTGGAAAACAAAGAAACGAAAATGACAGCAAACAATACCTCCGGATCGGGGTAGGAAAAAGTGGGGTTAGTGCTGATCTGCTCGAGAAAAGCCTCCACAAATCGATCGCTTAGCGACTGTCGCAGCACAACCTCTCTCGCCACACCTATCGGCTTGTTCAACTTGTCACGCATATCTCGGAAAGACTCCGCTCTAATCCTGAACTTCGCTAACGCCATGAATGGTAACACCCGGTACAGCTCCTTCCTCCCTCTATTTCCCGCTACCTGAAGCCAATTTTTATCACAAGCCGTTCACCAGCACTCGCGACCCGCAGCCATAGGCCACTAGTTAACGGGAAAGAACGATGGGGGATGAGGCACTCCCTGATCATGTATCACCTACATTTCAACTTTCAGAACAAACAAACGCCAAATAAAAAACCTCCGCCATCAACGATCCACCGCATTACTTCTCTCAGCGAATCCTAATGCGCCTTCATACCAACCCCCCATCCCTTAACATAACGTATTAAGGACCTATAACAGTACCCCTATTCTCCACAGGCGCAAGTATGTCTTTGAGCTTTGCGAAGGTTATAATATCTACAGCTTATAAGGACGCAATGTTGCAAACATAGGATCGACGAAATGAGAACAGCGAATTACGACATCAGCAACGATTGTTTAATATGGATGTGTTCATGAAAAGTTCGCAAAAAAAAATGGTCACACTGTATTTTCGAACTATTTCGTCTACGCATGTAAACTGCCATTCTCGCTTCCCTTGCAGAAATAACTAAAATAATTTGGCAAAGGCGTATCGTTGCAATATTATAAACGGTATTCGAAAACGGCACAAAAAGGAATTCTCACCTAATGATAAAAGGTTTGATTTTGTTCGACATACTCCTTACTTCGATATCAACGAACTGTGCTGGCCCACCTGACTGCTCATGATGGGAAATCTATAAAAAGAAACTGAGCTCTTCGTCTGCATCTAAAATTTACTTTGCTGCCCATATACAAAAGCTGAAAATGAAAATTCTTCAGAGCGGAGGCTAAAAAAATTGCTCAGCGATATTTGACAGCTCTCTTAGCGCGACTTCCCGTTTGTGAGTCAGTGTGCTAACTTGGATTATCTTCACACCAGCAACACCAATTTATCCCAGAGGCATGGAAAAGCGATTTTCTTCTAGTTAAAATGACAAACGCTTGAGGGTGAGTGCAGCGAACGTGGTAAGCACAGAGACCCTGTATCAGTTATGCCTCGGGTCCATGCATACTGTTCTGCTTTTTAGATTTCATATCTGCATTTCAAGATTGTGGACCTTTTGCAATCATATTTTCGAATGATCGCTCAACGTATAATATGGAAATGAAGATAGCAAATAGAAAAACGATGGCGATACGCGTGCAACGATGTTCTTCGTGGAAATGCGGTCGATAGGAAGCAAAATGTCGAAGAGAGGAGCGCACGAACTATAGATGAATGATGAACGAATGGCCGATCCAAAGATATGATTAAACGTTACTTATACATACTAATACATGTGTATGTTTGTGCGTGTAGGTATCAAATGTATGAAGGGAAATATCTTACAGGATGTTCGTCGGCCCTTACTGCTTCCAAAGTGACGTCGGAGACATGAGCGCAAAGCAGTGAGTAATTCGTAACATTCAGAATCCAAGAGTTGGTCATCACCACTTTTTTAATACCTTCAAGGCGGTAAAATTTTTTCCTTTGTTTTGATCATAGCAGCTGCGTTCTTTGAGCTCACTAGATGCGACAAACAGAATCCCGCCATTCATTAAAAAATCTTTTTTTCAACTCGATCGTTTCAACTGAATCTCATTAAATACACCCAATTCTGGGAAAAAAAGAGGAAAAAGAAAAGTAATTTTAATCCGAATTTGATAAGTATTTATGCCAAAAACCTCTCAGTCAACTTATTTTTTAAATTCAACAGCCCCTCACTCCCTTATACCACTGCATCTCTAGGCCGTGAATTATGGCGTCAGACAGTTCCGCCGCAACGACAGGTGAGCAAATAACTCATTCTACTAGACGACTGGCGGCTCACGAGAACTACTAATTCTACGTAGCACGGTTGGATCCAATTACAGAAATATCTCAGGCCAAAGTATTCTTTGTGCCACGTAATGTCTAGACCAAAGACAATCTATGGTCCAAAAAAATGCAGTTAGTCCTCTTCTTAGGCATGTATGGGATAAGCTTCAATGACAACAGCGAACCCATTCGCAACTCCATTTTTTTTCCGTAATGTTAAGGTTAAAGCAGGTGACATAAGGCCGCTAATTTACCAAGCGGCGCATATGCACGCTTGAATTATGCTCGTTGATATCATACAAGCTGTTCGACAAAATATGCACGGAGAAAGCGGACCTGAGAGGGAAACATTGAAATTGTCAATACTGCGATACTCAGTGTTGATTCTGTCAGCCACAGCTGTCCAGTTTGAATCGAATCGCTTTAGGCATTTGATGGTCTCGTGCGATTCCCAACTGTGTGCGTAGCGTATACAGAAGTAAGCTGCGCTTACTGAAACTCATTACGGCCTCTAAAAGGAACTATCTAATGAAGAAAACGCAAAATTCAGAGTAACGCTGAGATTATATCCCTACCCATCGCATTTGTTTGGAGAAAGGAAGTCGCTTTTTGCAAAAATTGTGATGCACCAACCGGATATTTCGCAAAACATGCTAAGCGTGATATAAAAGAAAAAATGAAGGCGAGTTTTGATGTGCAAGAAGTGAGGTTTCGGAGCAGAATTTTTCCATCAGAAGAGCAGAAACAGGAGGTGAAGGGTGGAGGGGAGAAACTGAATGAGGGTCGAAAAAAAGAACACGAAATTGCTCAGCTGAGTAGCGCTCTCAGTTACCCCTGCCACTGACGCCTAAATTATCGTATACAAACTGTTTGCAGTCAAAAAAAAAAACGGCAATGGACACCCACTGAAACGCTCACAAGTTTC
>JPKZ01003186.1:415180-436658 GCA_000803305.1 Toxocara canis
TTTAGTCGAAGAGGGCCGCGGCAAACAGTTCCCTACTTATGTTCTACGACAATGACAATGTACATTATATTCATATACAATAGCAAAAATTTCATCAGGTTTCGTTCACATTTTTCATTCGTGAAGTGCTATTATACATCCACTGCCAACAATAAGCATACCCAATCAGCTAAGAGAGAATTTTGAGGTGCATGAAATAGAAAATGCAGGAGAGAAGCTCCGAAATAATCAGCTGCGAGAAATTCTTGTAGCGTTTCATCGCTGACCGAACGACAAAAATAATGGTGCGAAAAAAGTCAACGTCTCAGGCACCTAAGCAATAAAGAAAACAACTTCGCAAAATATTAGCAAAGAATTTCGGTCAAATCTATACAAGTGAAACGTCAATATTAAATATTTTAAAATATGACTCGAACTTACATAAAACGAGAAGAAGTGAACAATGTGCAAGCACATGAATCATTTCAGTTGGATGCACCACGAAGATCGGCTCATCTTGTACAAACGCCAGAAAAACGAAATAAACTGCAAACAAAGCAATCGTTTCATTTTTTTAACGTAAAGCAAGAGGTGTGATAATACAGGAAAATATCACCGGCAAAGAATAGTAATTTGAGCGGACGACAATAGAGAAAACTACGGAAATAGTCCCACGAATACTACAACGGGAATATGTGTCAGCAGCAATGCATTAGCAAGTACACTTTACAGTGCTTTCTTATTCAAAAAAAAACTTTGCAAATCCTCCAATGCTTCATCAAAGGTGTGTGGAAAATGTAAATGCAAAATTAAATGCAAAGGCAGCTGTAATTCCATCGATTCCCGTATCGATGCAGTTGACAACCTTGCCCACGCATGATTGTTTTGACCCGTTTCGGAACGCATGGTGGCCAGCCTGCTGGCGATTCGTCGGGAAAGCAGTCGGGAATCGAACCCAGGTCTTCCCGCACGTGAAGCGGGAGCTCTACCACTGAGCTACTGCCCGCCCGTTTGGAAAATACAAAAAAAAAAAAGACGAGAAAAACTTACAGAATGGGAGGCATAGGTGAATAAACATCGTAAGTACGGTTCTCCGCAGTTGGTATGTAATGAAGTCAAACTTCTCGTCACCAAGCAGACTCGAGAAGATCGATGGAATTGTGAAACCGGCCGAGATAAATTCAATCGGCGGAAAAATAATGCAGATAGAGAATAACACATAAATTATCGTGTACAACACGGTGTTTTGCACCATTTCACTAAAATGGAAATTCCTCATCTAGGCATTTCTGGATCATTTGTTATTTTTGCAAAAGCTCGAAGGAACAGTGCAACACTGCGAACGAATCACTAGTAGTCCTTCCTCTTTTGATGCGTCAAACCATAGAAAGTTTCCGCTCATCCCAAATTCGGTGTTCACATTTGAAGGTACCATCTCCTCCCTTTTCTGCACAGCTAAAATACTACTGTGCAAACGGTTTCAGCTCGAAGACTAACGTAATTTTACATGCTTGCTTTTGAATGATTTTCTCACTTCCTAAACACAACTATTAAGGGTTATTAACTGCCAAAGAAAAAACATCGTTAATGAGCACTCGATCAACGGCAGTTGTACGTAAATCTGCTATACGACTATCGATTGATTGCGCGAAAACACGAGCATCGAGCGATACGAGAGGAAACGCAAAGGATGCGAAAAAAAAAGAGAACACACACACACACAAAAAAAAAACAAAGACACCAGCCAACAGTAACTAGCAGTTGTCCGTGAACGTTTAGGCGACGATTATCGCTTATGCTATCGTCGGACCGCGCTATTTTCATTTCCAGTAAGTTCAGATTCGCCCGGCTTGGATCGAAGATCACCGAATATCCGTTCATCAAAATTTTGAATGGCTCTGTGAGTAATGCTGTTGAACTCTGGAGAGGACTTCCAAACAGTTTATTTTAGTTGTTCGTTAGTTCAAGTCTACCGAAATTGAACTTTTACATCCGTTTGGACGAACATCGTTGAAGCATCCATATCTGATTTCATTTGCCGACTTCTCTTCCCTTTCCACGACACTTACATAAGCGAACGTATCGCTTCTGTGGCATGTGTGGTTGTTTTTTTTTTTTTTGGGGGGGCATGACTCATTTGTTGTGTAGTTTGTGACGTTTTTATTGTTTGTTGCTTTTGTGGCTAGCACGATAAGGGGTGTCCCTCGATAAGGGGTGTCCCTCCCGTTTACTGCGATAAGTTTGCTAGTTGTTTTATGATGCGCTTTTCGCAAGCACTTTTAAACATTTCCTTATTGGTTACTGTCCCGATTGACATGTTTAGTGCAAGTGTCGCTTGGTGTGCATCGGATTTCAATCTTCCAAATCCGGACGATTGAACTATTAAGCATGAATATTATTAACGGATCGGACATCAATTTTACTGACAGCGAAAGAGCTTAACTGGAAATCCTTCATATAAATAGGTTCGATTACCCAAAAAAGAAACTGCTGTTGTTCGTTCATACTTAGGAAATGATAAAACCCTCGGACCCATAAACGATGAATTGACAAGTGCTGCAGTTTTAAAGGCGACTTAGAAAGATGTGATATTCGTTAGATATTTTTCGAGTCTCTTCACTATAGATAATGAAAGCGCTATATGATGATTTGTGATCGTTGCGATTACAGGGTTGACAATTTACTCATTCGTATTATGTAAGTCCTTATTTATACTTTTGAACAAGATTTCTACAATTCCGGGTCGAACAACTATAGTTATTCTTGAAAAAAAAAAGACGTATAACTTTGCTTGCTCTTCCTTTTATCTTCAAATTTCAGGAATCTGTTCCGGTTGGAATACGTAACAGCTTTTGAACGACTGCTTGTTTACCTATGTTGCGCGTTAAAATGAAAGATGGAAAGGAATTGACTGGCTATCAACTATCAATCCGTATCATTAACGTTTGTGATTTGCCATGTTCTTGAAATCATCAGTATTTTCCACACGTACAATCATTTAGTTCGAAGAGATTCTCGCGTTCTCGTACGGGTGATAACGATTGATGATTAATACCTCAATCTAGAAAGTTGGTGCACGATTGATTTCCGTAAAGCATACTCAATACTATTAGTTTTAGTAACTTTATAACCGATGATTAGGTAGTTTCTCGCTAACAAAAACAAAAAACGCGTATGCCCTAAGTGATGATTTAAGTGGTACCATCATGTCCTTATTCAGTCATATTTGGCTATATCTCACGATCCATGTTTATGTCCAGTGTTGTTTTTGCTTTACGTAAGTGTGATCTTGGCGAGATCGTAACTCTACTGATGTTAAAACGTTTTGCTGACGATGTCAGATCACACTTTGTTCGTGTTCTTAATAGTGACGAAATACAGTCGCCAATAAATGAAATTAGGGAGTAATCAAAATAGTGCCAGTTAGCCTATGGCGATAAACAAAGCTGGTAAAATCAACGCTGAATTCACTTATACTCTAGGTGTTGATATAAATTAAAAGGATGAAGGTCGGGTTTTTGTATATTTCGATGGACATAAACGTCCACGTTGAGATGCAAATTTCAAGCGTTTCGCGATCGGTGCTTCTCGGTGCTAATCGTATATTAAAATTTCTAAATGGTTCGAACGTGGCCTACAAAACTTATGTAAGGCGATTGCCTTAATATCCCACCAAAGATTTTAATCCTCATAGTTCAACACGTCAGTCAAACAAATGAAGAGATCCAAGTGTTCCCGTACTATAGTTGCTTTGAAATTCGGATTTAGAGATACTGTAATGGTAGAGCTTCCGCTCCATACGCGGGAAGACCTGGGGTCGACTCCCGGCCGCTTTCCCGATGGATCGCCCCAAGGCGTTCCGAAACTGGTGAGAACAGTCATGCGTGGGCATTGTTGTCAGCTGCATCGATACGGGAATCGATGAAATTACAGCTGCCTTTGCATCGCTTTGTAATACTGTGTGGAAGACCAGCTTAGTAAGAACTCTCGAAATTGACAAGCTTATTCTGCTCGAAAAAGGCAAATTGTTTCTCTGTCCGTTCGGAACAGTTTCACGACTGCATCATAAAAATTCTTTCCAGAAGGACAATTTCTAACAGAAGTGACAGATGCTTTACAAATCAAATTGTAACGTTTTTTATTATTTAAGGTAGTATTAGGTAACATGGATGAATCAACGTTCCGTGCTTCTTATAGGCTTTGTCACGTCCTATCTACGTGCAATTCACTGCATTCAGTTTTCGTTCGTTTTATACGCGTTGCTTTTTAACTTTTTTTAACGCTTCATTTTTATGCCTCGGTGTAGCGTTGTGCTGCTGTAGTGTTTGAAGCTGTCTTATCCGTTCTATGCGAGTAAATAATTGTCAGTTTGTGAATATTCTCCTATTACTTATGTCGTTTCCCTAAACTATGCCTTCTAGATGCTACCTACATCGCGATCATATGTGCTTTTTGCAATAATTGACGCGAACTTCTTTGAGAAATTATCAGCTAAGCATATTTTTCCTCTTCACTTCTTCTCTAGAAATGGAATTTTTCTTTTAAAAAGCTTTTTGAATTTCATGAAAATAGTAGGCTTGAATGACGTTCGAAATGAAATGGTTACAATAGTTTAATTCCTTTTTCACATTCTAGCGTTTTTTTTTCGATTTAACGAGATCTAATCATATCACAATATATCTTCATGATCATGTTACCGTCATATATGTTCGTATCGCACGTTGACGGAGTCGAACTTTTAGAAGGTTTCATGATTTTGTAAGTCTCCTTTGCAGGCTGCATCGTGACTGCGTTTGGTGCGAGAATGAGTGTATGTGACGCTGATGCAGATGAGGGCAATACTCAAAGAGTTCGTGACCCTCCAGCTACGCCTACCAGCTCAACACGTAATCTGGTGCATGAAACTACGGTACTGATCTGTTTCTTTTATCAATTTTTTTTTCTACTTCAAAGATACCGTCCTCAGCTAATAAGCTAGCCTGCTGAAGGTCTTTACAGTTCACTTGAGAAATTTTCTTTTTTTTCCTTGGGCGGGTGATTGCAACTATCCACGTGTCTGTTTAATTTGATGCCATTCGAGTTGAAAGAAATTTTGAATGATAATTTGTTTGCCTCCTTCATTCTTAAACACTAATGTTGTTTTGAACGCTTAATTAAAAGTTTTAAACATTTAAGCGAAGAGGTATGGGCCTCCTGGAAGTTGGCATAGAATAGGCGTACAGCGCAACGCAAAATCTCGTACATTATTATTAAGGAAATTTGCTGTTTTGCATCTGCTATGCATTTTCCTTTTTTTGAAAGCTATGGACTTGTATTGTTCGCTTGAAGAAACTGTTTTACAGTTACTGCCTGTTTCTTATCCGATGCTACATTTGAAGTATTCCACTGTTTTTTTCCGTTTTCATGATTTGCACCTTTTTTAAAATATAAATTTGCTGTGCTTCACGTACGCAATTTCACCACAGCAGGAAACCTTTTATCAGTTCGGAGGTGGAAGATTGTCCACCTTTTCTAAACTTAACTTTCCTAAGCATTTCGATGCGGAGATTCGAGCCGCTTCGTTGGCGATTTTTCACATTTTTTAGTTTTCATGGTTTCCCTGTGTTCTGTAACTTCTAAAGATTTTTTTTTTTTGCAGATAGAGCCCATACGGCAGTGAGATGTTAGCCTCTTGCATATGATCGGCTATGGCATTGGGCATTTCTACAACGATCTTTGTGCGAGCATGTGGTTTACGTACTTGATGATTTTCTTCGAGAAAGTTTTAAATTTCCGGAGCTCACTTGCCGGAGCGCTTATGCTCATCGGTCAGGTAGTCAACAGCGATCATATATTTTTTTCATTTTCTCACTCCTTTTTCGCTTGGTTAGAATTTTTCTTTTTTTTTCGAAAAAATAGTTTTCCACTTTATCGTAAAACCGAAATTTTGCGGCACTGATAAAGCGGGAGTTGTTTTAGATCCGTGAGCGATAATTGCGGAATGGGAGAGCCATAAATGAAATAGCACTGTGTTGTGTTAATCTTTTACGTTACTTAAAGTTTTATGATCACCGTGGAAATGCTTCATGAGCAAAACAAATGTTTGCATTTTTTTTTTTTGTGCATCGTCTTATGATTTCTTGATACGATGTCTGCGTGCACTTAGATGTACCCTTTTGGTGAGAAAATGTTCCATGAAGATTGTAACTAATTATCGCATTGGTAAACAATCTTTTTTTTCCATTTTATTGGTAACATAATATCAGCACATTCCACAGGTTAGATAAGTCACTGAACGTTTAGCGGCAAGAGAAAAACTGCACTTTCTAATTTTTTTTTTTGCAAATTATATAAACTTTGCAAGCATTTTTTTTGCAGGTTGCAGAAACTTTGCAAGAATTTTTTGCGAATATCACTTAAATTTTTAAATAATATTGACATTGGAATGGAAGATATTTTTTAGTGTTTTTCATCGCTTTTCTAGTTACTTTGATTGACTATTCGAAGTCACAAAACCCTCGTAGGTATAGTTAGGGTGTGATATAGAAATAGGTACGGTAACAGTGACTGATACTAATAACGGTAATGTTTTATAAACAGGCGGTTTAAACAGTTAATAACTGTGTATGCCCTAATAATGACTTGTAGCAACAATTTTTAAATATAACAATAAACTGGTAGTGACTGGAACGGTAACAATCTTCAAAGATTTTTTTCAGCCGGCATATCAGACATGAGGTAGGTAATATAGATCGCAAGTGCTCGTAACAAGTAACGATAATAAATGACAGTGTGACCCTATACCTTCCATGAGGTTATTAGATCCTATTTTGTGGGTTTTTTCGTTTCCTTTGATTTTTTTTCTTCTTTCTTCATTCTAATATTTTCTTCATTTTTAACCGGAACTGGTTACGGCTTTACGCTGAAATCGGGCTTCGACTTGCGATTTCGTACTCTTCATCTCTACCCTCTTCCCTTCCCTCCCCACAAGTAACAGAGGTAAGCGTAATGCGTAAACAGGAATTTTTATTTCAGCTTTTTATGAGCGCGCAGAAGGTCTCTGTGTTGGTGGACCTTGTGGCGGTATGGTATGGCCGCGCTTTGTTTGCTTTCAAAGGGCATACTCTAAGTTTGCAGGTGACAGATGCGATAAGCACACCATGTGTGGGCATGGCAAGCGATGGCTCTTTGATGCCTTCTTTCTTGCTTCGATTCGGCAGGAGAATCTCATGGCATGCTATCGGTGAATCATATTTTTTCTTTATCCTAAAAGCAATTATGCGATTGTCAATGCGGCCACAGCTTATGATAGAAGAGTTTCCGGAAGACAAAACAGCAATAGATATGACAAAGCACTTACGCAGCACTAAAGTAGCAACGAGCTTTTCAGTTAGAATTTGTGCTATCTTCAACAATGGACAAGTTATCGAAACACCTCGGCATCTTCTATTTCAAGCGAAATTCGCGCAAATTCCTAGAATGCAATGACTCGTCGCAAAAAGCGAGAAATTCATCTTGTTCTTGAGTTATTCGCGCAGAATTTCTTCAAGAGTTGAGCTTTTCCAAGCAGAAAGTTTCAAGACGACTGATCATAGCGTTATCAATGTCCACAGAAATCAGGAACTGAGAAACGATCGAACTTGACTTCATGCTAATGATAATTGTATGCGTTGCCATTGAGACACGCACTCTATATCACAAAAGTATGTAGCATTTCTTATCAAATACGAAGCGCATTGTGTAACGTAAAACTCTATAGCTGTTTGCCTTAAGTTCATAACTTAATTACAGCCTTAGTTTTTTTTTTTTTTGAGGGGGGAGAGGGTGCTGACAAATGCGTCGTATAAGTGTATAGCTATCTCGTCTTTGATGTCCGTTGTAAGTGGTGAATTAAAATTCGCCTGTAAAAAATAGTTGATTAGGACGCGTCCAATTTGTCGTGTTTCTTTTCGTCCCTTAGTTTACTGTGTCGTATCTTGACTGCAGTCGGAATGCTTATAAAGCAAGGTGTTGCCATCGACTGCTTGCTAATTATGCGATCGCCTTTCCTCATGACATCACTATGCGTCAATTCGCACGAAGAGAGTCCGCTAAGCCTTACTTGCTCTCTCTTCGACACGAAAATTGTATATTTTTTCAGATTCGTTTGAACTACACTCACCACAATCTTTATCCTCTTCACATAACCCAGCCTTACCATCCTCTGCTTCCGCAACCAGTTACGCTTAGACCTCAGCTGTCACCATCCCTCCAGGGAGGTGAGAATTAACTATCGTGCAGCCGATGGGTCACACCTTCAATACCATGCGCCATCTAAGTAGGCCAAACATCCATCACTTTGACAGGATTGCGCAGTTCGCAAGCGCTTTGATTACGTTTTGTTGATTTGATATAACGTGGAGAGGTTTCGAGTAAAATTAGATTGTCTGGAGATCCCAGGAATATATGTATGATATCATTTGTTATAAGGGAATCGCATGTCGATTTGGCAAGATTCAAATGCGAAATGCACAGAGCACGATGATAACAGCATATCGTCGCTGTTACTATGGAACGAATTTCAGTTTTCTTGATTTCAATGGCCACTAATCATAAACTTACAAACTAGCAAGGTCATAGTGGCGGCTGTTAATGTACGTTGTAAAAATTTACCTTTATTTAGCACGGAACAGGTGGAAAAGGGGTCTCATCTGGCGTTAAATGTTTTTGTTTCTGGTTGGGCCGCTTACCTGAATATGGTCATCCGAATAAATAATCGTCCAAACCAGTTGAATAGCATCGCCAAGTCAGCCACGAATTAGAGGCGATGAAGGCGATACTATTGCGCTGATCCTGTGATAGTCATGCCTTAATGTGCATATTACATCTGTGTTGTCCGATTTTGTACCATTATACAATTGCATATGGGAGATATATCATTTTTCTGTAAGGGAACAGTTTGCAGGTACGATATGCGTCAGTATATCGTTCCCGTTTATATTCAATTCTTGTTTTGCGTGCAGTTCGACCACTTCGGAAGGATGGCGTCTCGTTTGGTTCATCCCGTTCATTATGCTGTTTCAGTTTGGTTGGGCAGCTGTTCAGGTACATATTTGGACTTGTAAAAGTGTTGCATAATCAGGAGCAAATGCTAAATTTAAATGCAAAAATTTTAAAAAAAAAAAATACAGTTTACTAACGTGATTTGGTTGAGTAGGCAGGCAAAAGCGTCACTGATGACAGAAGTGAGAAAGGAAAGAGAAGTAAGTGCAGCAATCATTTCCGGTTGATTTTCTCTTAATCTTCAAAGTTGGTCGAAGTTTATCTTTTTTTGTTATTTTGTTGCAGATTTCGCATTTAGCGCTCATACCTGAACTCTCGGGCGATAAGAAGTGTAGGTCGATGATGGGCTCTATCAGGTAATTAACAGCTGTACTCGTTTTAGGAGAGTCATAACACACTTCTTCCCCTCGCGGGGTTTAAACTCTCCTAAACCTTGCGAGGAGAAAAAGTTTAAAAGAAGCTTAAACCCCGCGAGGATTCTTTTTATGGAGTTCTTCTTATTCATTTTTTTCAATGTTTTGGCCATTCTTATTCATGTGCATAAAAATAGCCCGCCTAGGAACGACACGTATGATACGTATATTTGGCATCTTGGGTTTGTCTAGGCACATATAAATTGCTTTAAATATGTTTTCGGATAAATGTGACTGATCTTCTTTTGCAGAAAAAAAAGAACTGAATTAATTAAGAGCTTCGACTTCGCAATTCATTTTATTAAAGGTTTTTGAGGGAAAGAGAGCTTTAAGATGAAATTCCATGTTGCTGCATATATAATTTCTGACTCGACGGCGTCTGAAAGATTTCCAAACACACCGGCTTCCAAACACTAGGTAGTGGCATGATTTTTTACCTGCTGCTTTAAATGCCTAATGGAACGCAGGTGCTGCTTCGGATTGTAATCTTTTTTTAATCGCAGCTGATTAACCATTGACATAACTGTTGTATAAATGTTCGTTCTTTTTTGCTATACGTTTTCTTAAACAAAAGAGATGGGAACGTTTCGATGCGCACGGCTCATTTCATCATTCACAACTGCAGCGAAGGCTGTGGAAAACGCGGGGCATATCATGAGAAAGTTATCCCGTAGTCGACAGGCAACGAAGGCTTCATGTCGCATATAATAATTTATTACTTTAATTTTGATTTGCAGAACAAATATTGTATTTTTTTAAAAATTATACCGGAAGTTACAGCCGACCATGTACCTATATATCTTCGACGGTAAAATGTCGCCATCTTTCGGTTTCAGATACAGTTTTACGGTGGTAGCGAACCTGGGTGTTTTCGGCCTGTTAGCCGTGTTTTTGAATACGGGCGATGTCACTGGTGGTATCTCTTCGGATGATCTCGCCCACTTCAGGGTATTTTTTTGCGCTTATGAAGTTCTGAATTTTACTGAATTGATATCCTGTTTAACCCTGTCGACTACGTTTAATCCGGAATCATGCAGACTTGGTTCATAAGTAAGTGGAATCGTGCTAAGGCGTATCGACTCGAACCTAAAATTTAGTATGCCTTTATTTCTACATGTTTCGCTTTGTATATAAAGGAAGAATTATGGAGGTAAACGCAGTATATATGAAGTCACAAAATTTTGGTAGTGCTCATAGGGTTCAGTTAAAATCATGGCTTTTGTTTTAAATTCCTGAATTTTTAAATGTTCCGTTTGATTTTGGCGTGATCCATTCCACTGAATAAACATGATGAGGTGAAAGAAACTTGCATGCCTTTGTAGGAAGATTTGCTGACGTAGTAAGAGGAAGGTAGAAGTTCTGCGCATGCCCGGAAATCGTTTTCTTGAAGATTTTTTTGCTTCGAGGGATAGTTGAACTTGTTGCTTAATTCGTCGTCTTTTTTTCTTCATTCGTTTAATGCCTGGAATGGTTTTGAAGAAGTCAAGTATTTGTCAAAGATTACTCAGTATGCATACAGAGTTTAGAGTTTATCTCGTGTGCTCGCCGATATAGTTGAACACAAGTGTAATCATGCTATATTTGCTATTTGTATGCGTTATTTTTTCTGTCACAAACTTTCATGGATGAGCTCGTTCGTTCTCAATTTCCAAATTTGATTGCGATCTAAGCTTTGGTTTTCGATCTTATTGTCTTTCTTCGATATTTTCTCTCTTCTTCTTTTCATATTCTATGGTTAATTCTTTTAGAATTCGGCATTAATAGTGGTCGGTGTAGGCATAGTCACTTCTATGATTTTCTATGCGACGACGAGAGAGCCACAGACAGCAAGGCGATTGAGTCGATTAAGTTCTTTTTCCTCGGAGGCATCTGGAATGATGAGAATGTCATGGAAAAATTGGTTCCGTCACTTGCAGTTCTATGAGGTTGGTCTTTTCTAGCAGAGGCTGTCATCGTTATGGATGGGTGGAGGAGAGTTGAGAGTGTGGTTTTATAAGGGAATGATGGGGAAACATTCGAATCCGCTGACGGTGAATTTTTCTTTATCTTGTTCCGACAAGCGCCTAGCCACTCTGTATAGGTGTCTGCACTAGCTACTAGCCAAGTGATAATCAAATAAACTTAAACGAAATGAATTTGAAAAGCGTTGTTAGTATTATTTTGCCTCTCTGTCCCACTTTGAATGCGACAGATCGGAATGAATATTTTCGTTTCTGTTAATCAGTTTTCAGTTCATATTCGTGTTTTGGATCATTTTATAGCTTTTCCATACAGGTTCATAAATATCTACTAGAATTTTCAGTTATTTTGCCGTAATATCACTTTTGCATGTAATTGATTGTTTGCAGTTTTAATCGGTACTCGTTTCCTGTCTTTCGTTTTTGTTTTTCATTTTTTCTTAGCTCAGGTTTTATTAGACTCTCGCTCTCGCATACTTGACCAACCTTATTAGCATGATGAAAGCGCAAGGAGTTGGCTCAGTAGAAAGCGATGGGATTGGAACGTTCGATTGCGTCAGTGGGAAGAGACGGGTGAAAAAGGCCCAAATAAACGAAGGCGTAATACAGAGTTTAAACAATTGTATAAATATTTTGGCATTCCAGATTGCCTTTCTCTATATGCTTTCCCGTTTATATATAAACGTATCGCAAGTATATTTCCCGTTTTATATAACACTCGCTCAAAATTACCCAAAGGTAAGAATTTATGTGCATGCCATCAGTGCTGCAGGCAGTGTTGATTATACCTTATTTTTCTCCCCTTTTGCTATTGTTTAGCGGCGATTTTCCTTTTTTTTTACGGCGTGTGTCTTGGTCGAGAGGGTGGGCAACATTAGTTAGATACTTTCACGAAAAGAGTTATCAGAATAAGAATTTATACATTGGAGGCTAAAATAAGAATGAGGGAGAGAAGTCTCATTATTTATTTTCGTTCACGCGATTGGTATCTTAAAGTCGTTCGATTTTGTTCAGTCTATATAGTGCAAACGAAAAATGCACTTGAGAATGAAACTGGTCAAACCGACGAAAAGGAAGTTGTTAATCTCGGTTAGTACTATGACTTCTTGCCATAATGCGACACTTTTGGCAAATATGAGGGGATAAGAAGGGCCAAGAGTGCCTTGTTCGTGATCGTTTACTCTGTTTTGGTGTAGGTGCCTAAAGAAGTAATTTCGAATTGGAATGCGCCAAATGACATCTTAAATAATTAGCCCTAGAAATAGCTGCGCAGCTGACTTTGGTGGCTTTAATATTCCTTCGGTCCAACGTGGTTGAATCAGTGAACTGCGTATTTTCGTGTAGTTTGTGGTACTAGCGACTTTCCGACAATTACACTTCAAGGAGCAAGTCTCATTATTATGATTAGTAGTTTGTGGCTCTACCTTATCCAGTAATTTGTTCAAGTGTTTGGAATTTAGAAAAAAAGGAATATTTTTGATGTTTATTTATAGGGATACGTGGCAATTCTTCCCATAGTATCGTATACTTCTTCGTTTGTTATTTCCTCAATTATAAGTGCTCCTTCAGTTGCTGCATTGTTGAACAGAAAGGTTCGTTTTTACAGTAGTAAACAAAGTTGCAAATCGGACCCATAAATTTGTTAAAGGAATTATGAAAAGAACTGTAGTAGCAAGTCTGCTGTCCCAATTTCGACAATTTCTCCACGTTTCTTTCCCTTGTATTGCAGAGTTTGTTGGCAAAGGGCACTTTTTTCCTTTATCTTCGTCTTTTTCTATTCGCTTTATCATTTCTTCAATGGCTTGCCCCAATTCATTTTGAAATTGAACTGCATGTTTCGTGTACTCGTTATCAATTACCGGTGTTTGGGAGGTCTGCATACAGATATGAGTGGAACTTTTTCCTGATCCCTAAACGATGAATTGGTGAAGGCATTCGAAAGTGAGGTCGATTAGTTAAAAGTGCTGTTTGCCAAAAGGTGCATGAAAAACGCGATCAACGAGAAATTTTTCTGGGAATGTCACAGTAATCGTATTGCAAATGGTGATGAAACGGTTGAAAGAGAGGTGTAGTTGGGTGAAGAAGTATTTCAGAATTGTAATTAAGAATCAGAAGCTGTGTGAATGTCGGTAAAGCAGTAGCACTTTTATACTTTCCTAGTGGGGCGTGGAGTTCATAAATTCGATCACACCTTTGTCTTGTGCAGATCGTCGAGCCGGTGTGCTCTTAACCATATTTTACAATATAAATGTTATGCTGTGCTAGCAAGCGATATGGATGTTTTGCTGTGTGGTGGTACAGCACAAAAACTTCGAATGCATTTTGGTGCGTTAACATTACTGACAATAGTTAGTCATTTCAGGCTCTCTACCTAGTTGGTTGTGTGTGCGGATTGGGTAATTGTGTGGGGATGATATTTCAACTTCATAGCGATTTCATCTACATTATAGCTTGCTTACTTGGCATTGCTCAGGCAATTCTTCTCGTCACTTCGTTGGCTATTACCGCGGATCTGATCAACAAGAATACGGTCAGTCTTTTTTCTTTTGCCTTTTTCAGTGTTACAAACAATTTTCTTGACCATCTTTTGAGGGATATGAGGAGACCTGCGAGTGTTTCTTTTGGTCCACGTTATGCTTTGTGCCATTAGGTAGTAATTAGTAAAAATTAAGTGAAGAGAATCACCCGTCACTCTCTCTTAACTCTTCAGAGGACAGCCTTTATCTTATTGCAAACTATAGCTCGTAGTTGACGTTATGCTTTTCCTGTTGTTCAACAGAAGCCGAATATCTATGTTCTGCAAAACATATTTCGTAAGAAAATTTTGCTAACCAATTGGCGAAAACTCGACCTTGCTATGACGTGCATACGTTTCATGGATCAAAATTTGTGTATTAGTTTTAAATATAGGGATAAGATTAAATTTAGGTAGGGCTGGACAACGCAAATTTATGATTGAGTGCGCATCAGCATCTTTCAAAGTATCCTTCCAGATTCCACCCGCCATCCTTTCGCCTCCATTTTTGATTCTGCGGCTGCGAACTGGTAGGTAATGCTAGACTATCAGTACCGAAGATACCCAAAGGCCGTCATGCTGGTGCAGATGACTATGTTGTGACAGGAACAGGCTGCAACTGGCGAATCTTGACCTTGTTACTAGGTGGGGTGTTGGAGCGAATGAGAGAATGAGAGCTGCTGTTGTTAATGCATTTTTGAGGAAATTGAACGTATTAAACAAATGCAAAAGTTTCGTTCCCGATCGGATTGCTTAGTTCGAAATTAAATTTCAGGAGAGTGGCGCTTTTGTTTATGGCACGATGAGTTTTCTGGATAAAATGGCAAATGGTCTAGCCTACCAGGCCATACAACTTTTGGCACCGTCGTGCGAGTGAGTTTAATAATTTATTTGTTTTTTTCTCTTTTTTAAAATTTAGTTGTAACGACTGGAACTGTTAAAGAACGGAACCGAGGAAACGGAACCCTATTCATTACTCCCTCTTTCCCCGGCCCTCCCGGCTGTCATGTAGCAGTATTCTGCGTCGCTATTGAACTGGTGTGCTTTGCAGCACGAACTCGACAAGCGGAGCATGTGGCGTATTTTATCGCAACGTGATGGTGTTCGTTCCTGGAGGCTGTCTGGTATTAGCGCTAATTATCCTCGTGGCGCTCATTCCGCAGAAAATCGGTAAAAGAGGTCGCGTACATTCGATTCAACACTGTGGTGTGTGAACTTTAAGCTTTCTTTATACTCTACAGCGTCTTGCGCATGGGAATGTCCATGATTTCGTCAAAGATCCGAACAAAGGAGCACGTTGCATGGCAGGGCCTCATAGCCCCGCACATCACTAGTCGCAAGCGTCGCATCGGCACGTTTTAATGCTTCATTTGAAGTTCGTTTGCATGCCTTGTGCGATATTTCTCCTACATACTCTTTTCGAAGTTGCATAGCTGTTCGGTTTTTTTAGCTGTTCTACTTGACGGTTTTCTGTTATATGCGCTTAGCTCATTAGATCGAAACGCTAAGTCATATACGCCCATTTTCACGTTCATTTTTCATCCACCCCTCCTCCCTTTACTGGTTTTTTTGTGTAGTATGCTCGGACCCCACTCGTTTAAATTGTGTCGGGTGACGAACACGAAGACTTTGGCTTCCGCTAGTAGAGGAAAATTCGAGAAAAATCAAAAAGCCTAAAATTTTTAGCATCTTCGGTATTTCGGTATTCTCAGTGTAAATATCTACTTTTATCACCTCAGATTGTTGTTCATGGAGAGATGGGAGGGAACGGACTGCTGTGAACTTTGCTCAAAAATTGATTACAGTGAAACTTTTGAGGATTGAGAATTGGAGGAAAGGCTCAAGCGGGGAGGTAGACATATACGAGATAACATTTACATTCGTCTGACAGTCATTGTTAATGCCGCTACGAGGCTTTGCTAACCTCACCTTAGGTTATGTTAACCTCACTAACGCTTGTTACCGTTTGTGATATCGGTGTAAGCTATTATCGGACGCTTCAACTAACACTGATTCTTGTTGCATTTCTTTGCAAATACGTTCTTCTTTTCTTTTTTTAAATTTGGTTTTATTCGTCAAAGAGCTATAATCGTAAATGAATTTGTTATCTTTTATTTTATAAATTTGGTTGCTGCCAACCGAAAGCGAGATCTATATGGCTTTCGATGCCCTTTTCTTTTTTCTCGTTCAGCTTTTCGTTTTCTTCTTCTCGCCGTTACTTAATCTCGCTATTTACTGGTGACTGTGACGATCGAAGACCAAAATCGTTTCGTGACTTGTGACCACCTCTTTCCAAAGAGAGAGTAGAAATTAGTGACTTTCGTAGAGTGTGTTTTGTGAGGATGGGTGATATATTTAAATAGGTTTCGCTTTGCTGAGACGTTTTTGTTTAAAAGATCTTTGGTGCAGTCTTTTTGTGGCTTAATCAAGGCACATTAGTTTGGCCCGTCCTAGTGCGTTAATTTTAAACAAATCTTTGAGAAATCGATTTTTTTTCTGATTTAATGCACATGACGACGTCTTTTCACTTGGTAACATTTTTTTGAACGCATGTCTTATCAGTCCAAATCGAAAGAAATTGCCATCCAAATCTCAGATGTAAAAAAATTTTTTGCACTTAAAGTGAGGCGTTAAGTTCGATGCCGCCGTCGAAAAAAAATCCTTCAACTTTTTCCGCTGCTGTGATTTTTCGACTGTTTGAAACGGGAACTTTATTTCTCATATCACTTCTTTTTCGAACTATCATTACCGACCCTCGGTAGCTGTTGAAATAGAGCTTTACGGGTCGCGCTATGTAGAAGCCGTTGTTTTAATAGGTTCGGAATGGAAATCTGATCGAAATTTTCTTACGGGAAAATGGATGGGAAGAGAGTGGAAGAGCGTGATGGAACGGAAAAGTCCCTTAACGCCTTATGGATTTCTAGTTCGTTTTGCTACTCACCATTGCAATTAACTTTTATGAAAGCACTTATGGTATACGCGTATTTTGTTTAATAAGTGTAATTACTAATTCATCCTTTTCTTTATGGTTAGCACGTTTTGTTTAACGTATCAAAAGCAGTGAATTCAAAAATGTATTGATGTTACGAATGCTATAAGAAAAGCGTTGGTGCGAAACGAAATGCCTCATTGCTTGATTCACTTTTTTTTGTTTTCATTATTTCTTTTTTTTTACCTTTTATGTTGTGATATTCTGAAGGAATTGTTTCATTTTTCAAAGAACTAATCGCATTGCTTGCCACCAACGTTTTTAAAATAATATTATTTCCATGAATGGAAGGCCAGAAATGTTTGTGATCGATTGGAAGAGGGAGAGAGAAAAGGATTCATCGTTCGCATCCGTCGAATTTTTGTCTAGAAAAAAAAAACGCCTCACTCAGTCATGACTTTCTTGCTATGATATGGTGGAAGACATTTTTCACACAGCAGCTGAGGGCCCCGTGAAGGCTTGTTTTTTCTCCTCTATTTAGAGGGGGATGGTAACGGTCATCTATCTGTATTACTCGATTATTTTGTTCTCAACTAACTATTACATGCTTTGCTTTGATTGCATGCTCGTGCCTGCCGATTCTTGTTGTGATTTCCACAGTATCTGTGGTTCCTTTAAAAAAATAAAAAGAAGATTGTTTCCATGTTAGCACGCCATTTGCAGTGCAAGCACGTTTATGTTTTTCCGGTTTTTCGTATGGTTTACTAACCGTTTTGCTTCGTTTTTTTTTCTTCTTAAAATCTTTTTCTCTAAGAGAGTCTTATGCGGGAACGAGTCAAAACTCATTTATTTAACTAACTTTTCATTCATGCTTAATATTCACAATTTGTTTGTTCATTTAAATTCCTCATGCACATATTGTGTCGAGGCACTGTTTTTGCATGTTCTTGCATGTTTCAAGCAGATCACGATCTGAGCCTCAGCTTCAGTTTTGGAGCATTATTGAGATATTATGAGGAGAGGAGGGGGGGGGGGGGGGGGGGGGGAGAGAGAGAAATGGATTAGGACGAATGCGCGTATTGGGCAATTACAATCACATGATAGTATGTGTAGGTGTGGGTCAAAAATCATTGTTTTCGCCATTAAGGCGGCGTCATTAGCGATTTTGCAAAGAACTTACGGCATTCGATGGGGTTTATGAGTACAGCTTTACGGAACGTTGACAAGTGCACTACAATAGGAAGTTGAGAGAGAAGAGAGGGAGAAGCAGTAACAAAGATGGACAATTGTAAACGGTCGCAAACAATGACCTTGATTAACAGTGATCGAATGAACAGCAACAGAAACGTACAATTGTAACTGTAGTTTTATTCCGTATAAATAGGTAACCTACAAATTTTCTTTCATAGATAGCGACGGTTATCGTTTCGTTTTGAATTACTAGTTCATATTTCGAACAAATAGCGCAATGCTTATGAGCGCATCGAATAAAAGCACTCCAGTCTATATGCGCAAGCAGTTTTTTTTGATGCGCAATTTTCGATCTTTTTTTTAATGCGCAATTTTTGATCTTCTTTTTTTAAATATGCAATTTTTGATCTTACTAATCTTTTTGTGCTTATCAATATTCCACAACTACGGCTTATCACAAGAGCACTAAGAGCGAAGCAGATTAACTTTTTATCAGTTTTAATGACAGAAAAAGGGTTTGTATTGGAATCATCGATTCCATATTGAGCAGAAACATGGAAAAATCATGTGAGTTTTCGTCTACGATATATGGGAATTTGTTTGCGAAGAATTCGAATGATAATTTGAGGTGTTCCAATGCACTGGCGAATAATGTTTTTGGATGTGTTGCTGCGAAGAGCTTCGTTTTTCTTTCTTTGTTTTTTTCGTAACAGCGTCGACAGATAGTGAACTGTTGACGAGGAGGTAGGTCTGAAAATGTCAAGGAATCTTGGGGAGCCGAGATGATAGGTTAGATAACTGCTGAAGTTCGCGTTTTGCTCACAAAATTTTTCTTAACGGAAAATGTGGAAGTGGGAGCATCGCACAAGCTACCTCAATGATATGGGCGTCTAAGCAACTGCAGACTATTAACTGGGTTGGTAACCTATAACAATGCAGTATTGAACCGAGTAGTACTTACGTACTACAAAAGTGAACATGATGAACATAAATGCGAGACAACGTTTCGCCAGCTGCTTTCGGCTGCTAAATTCTGCCAAATAAGCCACTTGATGTGCTCCTGTGAGCCGTAGATGCCATTACAATGAGTATGCAATGCTAACTTATATTATGGTGCACGCAATAACCTTTCCAGCGTTGAACAAACCGACCGAGTTAGTGGTCAAGCGGCTGGTTCACTCAAGCGTAATCCGTACACTGCGGGAAGGGGGGGGGGGGGAAAAAAAAAAGAAATCTTCCTTACGTAAACATGCAGTGAATAACTCGAGGAATTTCGGAATTAAAGCTGATGGAGTCCACCTCATTTCCTACATGGGATGCTGAGTTTTAAAGATTGCAATCCGCTCATGAGTGGTCGCGTTAGCTGGAGCTTTTCAGCTTAAAAACACTGCACCTATTAGATGTTCGAGCATCTTGCTCCATCATATTTCGCATTTGCTAAGCAAGAGCACGCTCGATTCTAATTCTCGGTGAATTGAAGTCGGCTGCAGTATGCTGCCAGAGTTCGTTGAGGTTGTCATAACAGAACTTTTATCCAAAAAAAAACTTGGAAGCAAGAACTTTGTACTGTTGGAAGCAAGCTATTTTAGAACTTTGAAATCTATCCTGCTCCAAATGAGCGAAATATTAAATAAGGTTGGAGTTGTTTGAAAGATTCAGATGAAACAAACCAGAAAGCAACCAAGAAGTGAGTTGCTTTAAGTTCCGTACATATCTGGACATTTGCCGATCTGATCAGTACAACCCGTTTATAAGTACGTTATATGTTCGTAAAGGTCGAGATCATAACAATGTTTGCTAAATGAGTGTGGATGAGCAGAAGTAACGTGAACGCTCGAATTCAAACAATGGGTACTGTAGCATTTCAATTTTTTAGGGAGGGCGGGGAAAGGGGAGGGAGGTATCGGGGCCCAGTTCAAGGGGGAGAGTGAATTTGAGAGAGGGAAGGCGAAGAGAAGGGATTTTGCATAATGGCATCTTTGAAGAGGGGCGTCCAGTTCAAGGGAGAGTCAAGTGAGGAAATTTTATGTATAGGAGGGGTTCATCGAAAGGGGTGACTTAATTTGAAAGGGGACTGGATCTAGGTGTTTATCGTAATATTTGATAACCGTGAGACGTCATATTTAAAGCCGCTTCATTTACCGTTGGGACGGACATTTGATAATTTCAGATGAGGAAGACTGGTTCGACAACGATGTCGTTGGGAGTGACGACGAAGGGCCGTCGACTAGTGATACTGACAGACTGGTGGAAAGGGAGTGAAATGCGACAATTTTATTTGTAACTTATTTAATTCTTTTGTTTTTTAATGAGTATGGTCGTCGATTTTTATCGGTTAGAGGAAACGGGTATCGAGGCCATTTTTTCGAGGAAACTTAGAGGGCATTTTGGGGAAGGGGAGGGTGGGTAGAGGGGGTGACGGTGATTGGTCTTTTTCAAAATATGACCCCAATATCGGGTAACGCTATATCATGCATGATCAAATCGTTCAACTGGTATATTTCGCATAGAGATTCAGTCATGAATCTCACTCCTAATTTCGAAATCAGACTCTGGATTTCGGAATTCTTCACTAATCAGCGAAGTGGCTGTCGTATACGTAGGCAACTTCTGGAGCTGTTTAGTTGGCAACAGAGGAGGGTGAAGGAATGTCTTCATCCTTGGCTAATTTCTTTTTTTAGTTCATAACCATCGTTACTGTGTTGCCCGGTTGGTGACCATCGGATACCACAAATCTGCTAACAGCCTCTTCACTCGCAATCCAAGGTGGAAAACAAAAAATAGGGGTGAGAGGAAAGAATGGAGGTGTCCTTGTGCGGTGCCGTAAAAGTATGGCGGCATGACGAAATGTCTATATAATATGACTAATTTTAATTTGGCTTGCTTTTTCCGTTATCTTTGATATTAACATTTTCTTGTTGTCTTTCAATGCTTGCAATTATTTCACTTGTTCATCTGGCGAGCTTCTCTTTTCAGTGCCTTTCATTTTGTTTTTTTTTTCTCTCTCTCTCATACACTTTCTGCTGTTCATATCTCTATGAAATTCATTGTTAGTAGTCACTGATGAGGTTGCATTTATAAGTGAGGAAGTTGGTGCAACGAGGTGTGAGAGCGCTATTACCGAGAAGTTGGGTACGCTATGTATAGGAATGGTGAGAATTCCTTATTTTGTGGCTCATAGTAATGTGATAGTAATGCAGTTTGGGAGGAATTATGATGAAACTAGGTAGCAAAGGATGAGAAATATAGATTTTGCACCTTTTAGAGGAATCACGGTAACTTGTAAGGTAAAGCAGTTTGCATATCGCCACTTATTCTCGTCGGTGTGTTCTATCCACTCGAAACATCCATGTGCCAGCTTTTAGACAGTGTGGCACCAAAAACTGGCTGTATGTGCGGTGGGAACGATTTTTGCCTTCGAGTAATCCGCTTTAGCACTGCTATCATATCCGACTGTATTCTGCTTTATGGG
>JPKZ01003186.1:436693-447962 GCA_000803305.1 Toxocara canis
CGTGGAAAGCACTGTACTGGTCTGACATTCTCACATTGCTTATGTTGGGCACTTTTACACTTATACTAAATTTACGAAATGTTTACTTCATATGAGAGTTGTGTGCCATGCATTTTCTTACTATTCGCTGCTACGTAATTAATGCATGATGAGACTGCCTGATACTTTTATATAAAAGATCAGTCTCTCAAAGAATGCGCAGTTAGTAAAAAACGAAGGGACGCCAATTTATATGTCGACAACATATAAGTGCCCATAAGTGGGTGAAGGGACAAGACTTCGGAATCGGGGTTAGTCACATCTTCAAGTGTGTTGAATGCTCGATCAGAATCATTAATAAACTGAGATAAAACCTGATACTTTCATAAGAGATCAGTTTGTCATGGAATACGTAATTTATAGAAAACGAAGGGTCACCAATATTTCTCGGCTACACACTATTCCTCTCACTTCTTTCCCGTTACTTTCCTACCAGTATTCTATTCCCGTTACTTTTGACTACCAATATTCCTGTTACTTAACTAACGGGCACCTATCTATATGTAATCGACATATATTATTGACCGTTCGTTTCTCATAAATTGCATATTCTTTGAGGAATTATTTAATGATTCTCATAGGAACTATTCCTTGAGAAATTGATCTCTTATAAGAGTATTAAGTTTCATCTCAGATTTTAATGATTCGGTTAGAGCTTTCAACGCTCTTTAAGATGGTCTTTACGAGTAAAAAACGTTTTTAAAGATCGTTGATGGTTTGTCTGCATGTGAAAGAAGGCAGCAATCGATACGGTTTATTGTTTACGCGCTCAGCAAATTTGGTGTATAACATATATTGACATATTGCATGCGTTAATTATTACAGTAACGCGCATTTCGTTTATCCGGACCTTAAACATCATTAAATGCACGTCTTATACAGTTCACGTAGAAATCTTGCAGCGTTGATCTCTTCGATGTTACACTCAATAAATATCCGGTCGAAATTCGAATCATTAATTTTCTTTATTTATTTTTTCGTGTTCGAGGTTTGATGGTTTCCGACATCTCCCATATATCGTCTTCTGATAGGTAGTTTTTGAAGCCACCAAAGAACTGTAGCACCCTATCGTCTTTTTCGATCGAATAATTCCTAAAAGATCGACTTCTGAATTCACTAGTATCATGTTTTAAGTTTTGGTAGAAAGGCGTCATGCAGTAAATATTCGCATGGAGATGCATGATTTACGCACATAGGTGCACGTATGCGCAAATATGCATATGCACGATATGCGTACCAAAGTAGAGTTCGTCACAACAACACAAAACTACGTTGCAATGTTTTTATATCCCGTTTGACTATGGAATAAGATCGAATGCGAACAACTTTAATTTTTCCAAAAAAAAATTTAAAAAAAAATAAAACACTAGCAAGCGTATCAGCAATGATAGATACTCGTTTAAAACGCGCTACACGTGCCTTCAAAACTTTATTGAGCAAATTTATCGCTGAACGTTCCATAGATAATATCCGGTTTTGTTAGAACCGTTCCATTTCGTACACTAACATTGTTGTCCTCAACTAACCGTAACTCATACGGTAATTTCACACACGAACAATTTTGCTGCTCTGCACCATTAGCAAAATGAACGATTCATGATGAATTTGTTATTTGACACCAGCGATATCCGCAGGGGGTTTTCGGACAGAAGGAGAGGGAATGAAATGGTATAAAATTTGGCACAATATGAATAAAACCGGGCGGGACTTCCTACGGAGTTCCTTCTGATACAGTAGACCCAAGGCAAATCGCGTTTCGGTCCAACCCTTTCTCTCTCTCTCTCTCCCTCTCCCCCTCTATATACGCCACTTTAGAAAGAAGGCTGATAAGAACTAATCACCACTTTGCACAAAACACCAACCAGCTTTTGAATCTGCGAACACTGTCGAGAATGGCGAATTGTTGCCATCGTTTACCGTAGTTTAAAAGGTTCGTCTTCCCTTGACAGTGCTCCGGCGCTAGATAGTCACTGTTACCGACGTTAACAAACGTCAGGTCTTGCAGGACAAGCCCACTGTAAAGCATATCGATATGCAAGATACACAGATTAGCTACCAACTTTCACCTGCTCATCCTCCTTTCCCTAGTGGAAGATGGCAGTCACAAGTCGTACCCGATTCCGAGCTGAGGCCACAATAGGCAAACAAAATTAGCACGAAAGGAAAGAGGTATAGAGGGGAAAGGAGAATAACTTTAAAAGAAAAGAAAAAAAGAATTAGAAAAGGGATTTCTCGAAACAAGTCAAACAACCCCGACTATCATTTGAGGTTGACAGTGAGCCGGTAAGCTCATTACCGATGAAATTCATGTGGTCTGTTGCGAGCATACTTTGCGTGAGAAGGAAAATTCTTAATTTGCTAATTTCTTAAAGTTCTTAAATTCTCAAAATTCTTAACCGTATTTTTGCATCATAATACGCTCTCTTATTCCGCAGTTACGTCTGGAGTCTCAGGCATATTAGACGAGCAATGTTAAGGCGATGCTGGTCTCAGCTTCATTTTGTCCATTTCCTCCGTCGTGTTGGGCGATCGGGCTGCATATTTATGCAAAAGTGATAACTTGAAGTGGTCACTTACATATAGGGCAAACATGGCGGTCTACTTTCCGCTAAAAGGGTTCGATAGTTCTTGAACGAATGTGAGCTGTCCATAACTGATGAGTGCTCTTTGAGCATATCCAAAGCGCCTTTCGTCCAATCGAGACGTCGAATTGGTCCCGAGTCCAGCGCCGATAAGATAGCCAAATACGAATTATAGTTGCCCATATTTCGTAGTTGCTGCAATCCTTTTGCTCTTTGATGTCGTTGAAATTTTTTGAGAAAACTAATATGACTAAAATTTAAACTAAAACATCAATGCACTAATTTGCTAAATGTATCAGAAGCCGTCTGGTTTTAAAATTATGTTCGAACGATTCGCCGCTAAAACTTCGGAACATTAATTTACAAAACTGATCACGGAAAAGCCATTGCGGACGATTGTATACGAATGACTCAAAATCAGATTTAAAAAAAAAAACTAAAACATATGAGCATTTCTGCTCGATAAGCGCCTTCAAACAGTTGCTATTGATGGAGAGGGTGATGATCAGGGGCTTGCCCAACAAAGCAGAGCTGCTCTCGCTCTCAGATGCCACTTTTTGAAAACTTTTGCATCCTACTTCCAAACAATTCCCATTCCCATAATTCACACACAATATTTGCTGCATTCTGTGCGATTCAACGTCGTGTATTGCTTGAAAATAAATTTGATGGGAATTTTGTTCGGAATTTCTCGTACGACAACGGATCGATCAAGTATGGCCTACAATGTTGTTCGAGACAATAGGCACGCGATCGCTCGTTGTGCCAATTTGTTCGAAATTTTAACCTTTGTTTCACGAAAAAATCTTCCATTTGTCATGCAAAAGTTTACACAAATACCAAATCTTATTCGATATAATCATCAACGAACAATAATCTATATCGTAGAGGCCCTTTTTTAGGTCCAATGGATCGAACTTTACGGGAATTTTATATCTAGCGCACCTTTCCCGTCATTATATTTTCAAAAATTCATGAATTCTATCGAAATTTTGTCTCGAAGCCCTGCTCTGTCGCAGATTATGTACCAAACTTTTCGTCGGAATAGACCATCTAGTATTAACTGAAAGCACAAGACATTTAGACGGCCATTTATTTATACATACACGCACAAAGCAAAAGAATTTGCCTGCCATACCGTCGGTTGGCAATCGCAAAAAGCGTCTCAAAACGAAATCATTACCTTCATTATTTTAACGAATTTCAACAAATACTTCTCTCGTAATCGCTGCTCACTTGGCTGAATGACAAGCGTTCGCACCCAGTACGATACCTGAATTAAAGATGATGCTTGCTATGACGTTTGACACATTCGCAGCAAACATTATATGCGTGTATATATATACATATGTATATACATATATATATATATACATATATATATATATATATATGTTATATATGTACATATATCGCATTCAATGGCCTACTTTCAATCTGTAGGCATATTCTTTTCAAAAGCACTACCACACTGAAAAACCCCATAAGCCTTGTAAGCATATTAACACTCCAGAGTGTTTTGCGGAATTTAAATAGCTTCCATGGAGAAACACGGTTGCATTTACCGGAATTCAACGACGCCCTCAGCAGGTGTTAAATGTCAATGGAAGAAAATTAGCAACTGAAGGTATCCAAAGACATACGGTTACCTTAAGAGTTTTTTGACTTTTAGCGACTCCTTGAATAGCAATAAAAACTTTGCTCTCTTGTTCCTATTAAGAAAAAAACCCCTTAAGTCGAAGCGATAGACATCAGACGGCCTTCTAAACTGGTGCCATTCTATGCTGTGAATATCGCAACAGTACTGCAACGAGCAATTTCTGATGAGGTGGTAATTGGCAGCTTTATAGATATGCATAACTCATACGCCAACTACTGCTAATTCGTCAAACCTTGAAGGTAGGATAGCCTTGTGTTTCCGGACTTCAGAAACATCAGGTACAAAAAAGCCAAAAAGATGAAGGCAAAAGCTATCAATTTAAACCACACAAAAGTAGCTCACCTTGTTGAAATGCTCAGTGAACGCGCATAAGTTCGGACTTTTCTTTTCGTCCTGTTCCTGAGCCCACCATAACATTTCGGCCGGCTAAAATTAATACTGTTTTAGCGAGATAAGAAAATTATCGAACAGTCCTCAAATTTGTATATAAATAAATATATATATATGTATAACTGCGAAGAAGCAAAATACATTAGGACTTTGACATCGTTTTTAATGTGTGGCCAATCAAAAAAATTTGCCCTACTGCCGAAATTTCTTCTTCAGTTATACGTTCAAAACAGGGTAAAAGAAATTGCACGGCTGTTCAGTAAACTATACTGCAATTACATAAACGCTTCAACCAGTAACTAATGAAAAAATGTTTTAACATTCCGAAACAAATGCTAATGCGTCAATACAAAAAAAAGAAGTAAAAAATTTAAAAAAAAGACTTCGATTTTCTGGAAGAGATCCGCGTCCAAGTATGTCATCTGTTTGGCGAGCAATCCTGACCGAAATTCGAACAGCGTTGATGGCCTAAAGTAATCAGTACATAATATTAGCAAAAATTGAAGTCATATTCGTGAAGTAGAAATCAAACTACAGTTTAAACGAACAATAGCGCTTGACTTATTCGCACATCTACGCATCGTTTTCATTTAACTTGAGTCCATCGGTGAGATAAGAGTTTTGCTTACAAAATTAAATCATACGCGTTTTCAGTCATATGCTCTAAAGGGTTCCATGATGACGATATGCCAAGTAAACTAGCGTATAATTTCGAATAGAATCCAACGGTTTTCATTTCGCAGAAACCTCCAGATCGAGACCCTACTAAGACTGAGTAAACTCTATTAGAACTGTCTTGCACATTAACAGCGTACTGCTCCCTTTCCCCTTCCTCACACCCTCCTACCCTTGTACCTCCTTTCCCCAATTTGAAGGGAGGCGGGGGATGGAATGGAACACTATGCCGTATGTAGCCGATTCAAACGGCAAAATCGCATTAGCGAAGCACACGGCAGCAGCTTCCCTAACAAAAACAAACGAAGACTGCAATATTAATTAGTACATAAAACAGCCATGAAACTTTTCAGGCCACTTTGATCGGTCTGTGTAGCCTTAGCTCAGCTTAACACTTGGGACACTGTCACTTTCAATATAGAGAAGGCAGCAAAGTTCTCAGGAGAAAATTTTTTTGAATGAACCGCAAAGTTAAGCTTCTTTTTTAAAAGAAATATCCAAACAAATCATTTTTTTCAGCCCATGCAGTTGCTCCTAAGTTGCGATTCTTTAAAAGTTCACTATGCAAAGCTGAGAAGTTTTTTTTTGGCCAACGGAGAATGTTATCCATTTATGCTTTTGCTGCCCGCTACTACTTATGACAAGGCAACGCATATAAAACCACTTATTAAACGCATATAAAAACACTTTTGCAACAGCTTTATTTTTCTTAAATGGATGTGTGCTATAAATAATGCACTAGCATCCCATGCTAACCATGACTTAACACCGATAAACCAACTTGGGATTTTTGACATTCATCGGAATACCGCTCCATGGGGATTTTTTGGCGGCTGACTTCTGTTCGATTCGGACCATCAATCGCTTCCTGGAAATTCTTCGAAAAGTACTAACGAACGCTTGAGGAAGTTATTTTTGTCGTCAAAACTTTGGTCTAGGATTTCAGCAAATTCTGAACGAGAAGAAATGAGCCCAAGAAAGGGAAATTTTTAACGTTGTGCAAACATTTCACATTCAGAAATTTTATCGCTTTCGGTCAATATTCTCGTGTGATGACTTCTATTTAGTTTTAGCTCGATTGCCAAAAAATCAAGGAGGAACAGTTAAATATCAAAAAAAAAGCATCCGCATACGCGTAGCAGTTCATTCTTTCGAAGAACGTTCTCTTGATTCGTTGCTGGAGTATTTAACGATCAATCAGCCTATAATTTAGCAAATGAAAATATAAGGCAGTTAATTGGGCAGCACTCTTTAGCGATACGATGCGCCACCTAATAAAATTCACCAAACCTTACTAGACATTCTATTTGGCGAATTCGAAAAAAAATACACAAAAATACAATAAAGGTAGTTTAAACGAAAAAACATTAACGAAGAGATGGATTTACCGAAGGATTTTTGCAAAGGTGTAGTTGCCATCACGAATAAGGCGATAGACAAAAGAAGTGACCGCTCGAACCAAATCTCGAGTCAATTCAACGGCACATAGCTCGTCAACCACTCGTACGAGCACCGAGAACGACTGACGCGCTGCTTTCGTGGATGCTTGATCCTCCGAAAGACACATATACAAATACCTTAAAAATTAGTGCACTGGTAAAACGATTACCATTCAAAATCAACCAGGCGATATCTTCTACGAACGTGATTGTTTTAGTGGGTCAGCAGTAAAAAATTTCAGTGAAAAAACAGCACTGAAAAAATCTAAAAATTCAGACTGTCGTTCTCAGATTATCTTCTGCAATGATCCATGCACAATTTAACTGATACTCAGAGCTTTGCTTATTGACAGTGTTGGTGCAATTTTGCTTCACAGTCACAAACCTTTCGATTCCAGCAGCGGTTGCAAATAGCGACTGCTAAGATGAACTGGAATTCGTACAATGCGCCGAACCAATCCTTATTGGAGCATATGAGCAAGAGGGGACATAAATTATTCAGCAAGAAATTAGCCTCTTCAAAATATGTTAAGCCATTCTTGAAAGCAATAAACGAGTGTTTCCCGTCTATTATACTCCTAGACTAAGAAAGCAGTTCAGCTGATACAGCTCTCGCCCGTTATGCGAAAGACACGGGTACGACTCCCGGCTGCTCTATAATGCTTTTCACTGCCAATGATCAGCAACAGTATCAACCGTGGTGCAGGCCGCACCTCTAAACATAAGGCTCCCAACATAAAAATTCAAACCAAGCTTTTTATGTCATTGATAATATCAAAATTATCAGAGTAGTAATGCGTTGAGAATTCTTTAAACATCGCTTCAGTACCGCTTTTCACTAGATATTGAAAGTATATAATCATTTTTGCACTTTTCTGGTTACGTTGTTGGAAGCTTACGCTTTAAGGACACGGCTTAGTTATAAAAATACTAAAGGATGGTTAAGACTCATATATAACAAGTGTTGTGTATCACTCGATCAATCAGTACTCTTTGGGATGTCTGAATGCTTCAAAACACACAGCGTTCGCTTAAAACGAATTCACTTCAATAAAAAAAGGCTGGAGAAGAAAACGATATATGTCATTTCGAGAAACTACTTTAAAAAACTAATGGCTTAAATGAACTCCCATATTCAAGCCATTTCGACTAGTGCGCATTTCTGCAACCCCAAAATCGAAAGAGGTTTTTTTTAAAATTTGGAAGAAATGACAGAAAGACTGGTACGAAGTTTCAATGAAATTTCTATGAACTGGAGTTTAAACAGTATGGAGTACTCTGGGCTGAATGTGAATAATATTCGACGGAGCAAGATCAGAATCTCAATAGAATGCGATTACCTAGAGCTGCTGACCATGCAATTATAATTCAGCGTTATATACCACATACTATTCAGATGCGAATAAGATTGTCAAAGCACAAAAATATTCGTATTAAACGACCATCCTCAATACGACTATGGTCGCAAGCACTTCAGAGATCTTTGTGCAACAAGTAATAAAGAGGGGAATATCAATAAGAAAGCTTTAAAAAAATATTTGCTTACCTTCGAACAAGTTTTTGAATAAGCTCAAGCGAAGAGACGAAAGTGCGATAAGTTGTGAGGAAAGCTTCTTGGTAAAGAAGCGAACCCGCCTGTTGTGTCGCAAATGCAATCAGCGCGTCCTTTGGACCACCACGAACCTAGAGTTGTTTTTTGTTAAATAAAACACTGTGTTATGGAACCTCTAAAAATGCTTTTCAAAATTGAAACTACCTTTTAAAAAACATTAAGTGCTTCTTTTCTTGGGAATTGTGCACAGACTAGGCTGGGCTTCTAAGATCAAAACAAGAATAAGCCAACGATCCGTCCAGCTCAGTGCAAAATCAATCTAAGTCTTTTTTTTCTCAGTAAACGAAGCTAAGCCAGATTCAAGGCATTTCTATGGATCGAATCCAGCCAAATTTCGTTTGAAAGCACTCTTCTTCTCACAAATAACTCTCGACCATAGATCTCGCTCCAAAAACAACTGCTATCAAAGGAGCATACAAAATCCTAATCGACATTAGAAATTTCAGTAGTAGCATTCCGAATCTCGAACATAATTCAAAAAAAAAGAAATTACCCATTGGTTTCTCAGCGCATATTTGCGCGTTCGTTGGCAACACTAGTGACCTCAATTACCCCATTAAAGCAATAGTTACGACGATTAGATGAGTGCGCAATGTAGTGCGCACATTTACAGACCTATTCGCACATTCACATACGCGTCCCTGCACCGGTTCAATACCGCGTATTACGATCCATCTATATGTGAAACGATCTCCTCCCATCAATATTTACCTTACATACCATCCATTCCGTCTATATACCATACAAATTCTTTTTGTCATAATAATTTTTTGTCATACAAATTTTGTCATTTTTTGTCATAACCATACAAATTTACTTGTCATAATATTGTCGATGTTTTGCGAAGAAAAAACAACTCAATAGGATAGGCGGTTTTTTTTGCCTCATTCCTATTGTAATTTTTATTACGTTAACTGAGCTTACAGCAGCTATATCCTCATAATTATAAGGGCTAATATTCCAGTAAAAAAGGCTTTAAATTTACGACAATTAACCGACATTTTCAAAAATGAACGACGATCTCAACTGAATTTCAGCGATTTTTTTTAAAATAAAATGAGTAACATGGTTTACGGAAGGGGGAGAGGAGAGGTAGGAGGGTTCAAGTAAAACTCGTTTGCCTATTACAGGAAATATTGAATTACACCGTTTATGCGGATCATCTATAGGTTATAGAGCAAAAAAAAAAAAGAAAAATGCAGAATTTATTAATCACCCAATCAGGTGATCCTAAGCGGCGAGAAATGATCGTAGTTTATAAAAAGCATAACTTGTAGGTAAAAATAACAGTTACGAGAACGAGGCAAATGAGGACCATCGAATGAATAAAAGCAAAACGAATGCGCTAAGGTG
This sequence comes from Toxocara canis, assembly GCA_000803305.1. NCBI lineage: Eukaryota > Metazoa > Nematoda > Chromadorea > Rhabditida > Toxocaridae > Toxocara > Toxocara canis. Next base: position 446,444 of record JPKZ01003186.1, read on the forward strand.
TTTCACGAACTAATGCGCAATGAGCAAAAGCGATGGTGCAATTCGATTTTTAAACGTACGCAATAAAAAGGGTGTCATCAACAATTTTCGATAAACATTAATTTGGTTTGTGTTCAAATGTGCTTCCATTTTAAGGCAGCCAACCGCTCGTTTCTGGCATTTTTGCCTTTCAAAATAGCAGTTGTTTTCTCCAAACCAAACAGGCATTTCTTTTTTTTTTACTTTCTCATTTTCTGCTATTTTTTTCAACAATTTTTTATGTTATTGACGAATACCACATCAAGGTTATCGTAAATCGTGCAAATATTCGAAATGGTTATGCGAAAAAAACGTTAAAAAAAACGAAAATTTTAGAAAAAAAAATTCTCACAATATCTCTTAAACGACTATTGACGACCCATTTTTGTTGAACGACGGATGGAACACATTCGATCACGTTCCAACACCTTTCCCACTACCAATGCCTATAGGCGGAATTGATAGCACCAAAAAACAAATGCGCTCTTTCAACAGTTTTCCTTGCTATTTGCCATTTATGAACTAGGATTGCACTGGAAGGTGTTTTTATTTTGTTTAAATAAACCGAAGACGAGCTAAAGAAAACACTAACGGAATCCCCGGGTTCTCGAGTCAGACTAGACCCGAATTCTCCGTTTTATTAACACACATTTCTAAGATATCGAGAACGAAACCGGACTTAAAAACCAAAGAATTGAAAAATCGGAATTAGTACCGAAGCATTGAAAAGTCGGAATTCTAAAATTGTGAAGTTGGAATTTCTGCACAGTTCCGATGAGCACGCTATTTGTAAGTGAAAACAAAGAAGGAAAGCCTTAATGTTTAAAAAAAAAGAAAACAATTCTATTATGGCTAATATTTATTATAAAGGTTGATCAACTAGTTCACGACCCTTCTCTAAGGTAACATAAACGAATAGCGGCCTCATGAGTGTGTACGACTGTTCTTTTAAAGAGAAGAAAGTGGAAATTGGATTAGGGCAACGTTACGAGATTAGTGAATGGGCTGCTGAATTGCACGCTTGAGTTGCAGTAAAATACAATTGAATGAGTCGTCCTCTCGCTATTGCTTGGCTAACTTCTTCTCTCCACATACAACAAACTTATTTTTCATCATACGATTACCAAACCAACAAATATACCTCTACAAGACGAGAGGAAATAATCCGTACTAGCGAGAGAAGATTATCTCTTCACTCTCGACTTTATAGAGCGTATTTGTTCGCCGTCCAACGCGCTCAATTCTTCGCATTGAAATTGAACATTCATTCATTCAGCTAACGATACGAACTGTATCAATAATTAAAAATTTTTGATAATAAGCTTAAAAAAAACAACAACAACAATAACTACACGATTACAATATGACTGTTAAAGATATTATGCATCAATCGTAGCGTTCAAAAAATATGCAGTCGAACAATATCAATTATTTGCCGAGCTCATACAATCAATATATATATATATATATATATATATATATATATGAGTGGGGAAAATAA
>JPKZ01003186.1:462774-480153 GCA_000803305.1 Toxocara canis
TGGACGCAGCTAACCCGGATCTTACGCTAACCATTGCATAATCTTTCGATCAAGGGAGATTTGCCGACTGTCATTTTGTGATAACTCACTTTGAACGTTTCGATCTGTTTCGCGTTCAATTCACTTGTATCGATTTTATGTGCTGCATCATCGCTGATCACTTTGCCATTTCGTTTTGCCGTTTTTGCAACAGTTCTACAAAACAAACTTGTCTAGACAATTGCTCTCCAGCGGATCGACAGACAGTTGCAATATATGGTTGGAAGGGTATTAGTGGCGAGAACGCTAAAATAAGCGATTGCAGGAATTCTACTGAGCTTGGTGCTCTGAACGTTACTTGAACGCACTTCGACTACGGAAGAAATTATAAATCGGCACCACTCAATTTGAGACCACTTTCATCGTTCATATTCCATAAATGGTGTGTGCTCGACGAAAATTATTGCATTATCGTATCGAGAAGCAATCACTTTTTCATAACGCTCTAAATATTTCAATATGCAAATTTCGATTACAAGTAAACAATAGCCAATTCGAGGTGGCCTAAATTTGTATAAACTGATTGCATAAATGTAAATGGATCAAAGCCAGCAATGAATTTAGCAAAAATTCCATTCTGATGCGTTTACTAGGCGAGTAATAAAAGCTTTAGGATAAATAATTAGACTTAAAAATTAGCATTCATCATCAACTAGAAGCGAGAAATGTTAGAAATCGGCGAACTTTTCAAATATATGAATGAATGCTTTCACAAAATTAGATCTCATCGCATATTTTTCTAACTTTCAGCTCTTTTTTATCGACTACTTATATTTTCGCAACTTTCACTTATTTTGGGATATTTACTTTCTTTGAATGACACTCATTAGTCATTAGCATCTTTACAAATATTCAGCTTTATATAAGTAACGCTTTTTTTGTCGTAGCAAAACATGAAAAAGCGTTAGGAAAACTGCTCAATTCAATGCTCTAATTCTCAATTCAAATACCTATAACTGGAAGATTTTCTCGAAAGAACGATTTTAAATGATTTCCGTTAATTTCATTGATCAGTACTTCTAAATATACGACTTTAATATTTCATCGGTTGGTTAATTAACTAGAAACGTACTGTGTTACAGCGTTAGAATGCTGCACCGTTTTGATCTTCTGTGAAGTACCATCTTCGGGTGGCGTGTTTTTTCGTGGTGTACGCTCCGCGAAACCGGAGCCAGTTCCTGCACCTTCATTCTGGCCGAAACGATTCTTCATCGGTGTCGTAAAGAAATCGTCTGTTTCGATATCGTCATTAAAAGACACATCACCGTCTCGAAATTTCTTGACTTGCTCTTCACCACCACCTCCGTGCGTTCGAATCGTTACCTAAAACGGAAAGATTTGTACTAAAAATCATCTTTGCAAAAAAAATTTCTTTTTTTTTTTTAGCTGAGTGCTAACTTTCGACCGCAACATTTCGTCTAGTTACGAGTAATTTTGTTTTTTCTTTCTGTGCGTTAAATTTTTGGAAAGCTAGGAATGCTGAATTCGTATAAGTGAGATGGGATCGCAGAGGGATCTTCAGACTCGTAGTCAGCACCCCACATAGGGATTGGTCCAGCCAAGCAGCGGGTGCAATAAATTGTTGTGAGAGATTTTAAAAAAAAAAGCGAGAGTCACTCACATGTTTAGTACTTTGTTGTAAGTTGAACGTATGCGTTTTCTTTTTTCGAATTTCACTTCCATCTGCAAGTCGCTGAACTTCCTCTTCGCATGTTTTTGAGTCTTTTTTCTCTTCACGTTCCTCACTGAAAATAATCCACTATACTGCTATTGATAAATGAAACATAATTTTGGAGGAAAAAAGAAAACCAGTAAAACCAAAACTCATCAACAATGTCACTACAACAAAAATGTAAAATAAATGGGAACAACGCTTTGCAATTTCGTGTTAAATCTTGTAATACCAATTTCATACAGAACGTTTTTTGCATATCGTTTCACATTTCCTCGGGAATGTTTCGATTTTATTTCAAATTTCACAGCTTACTTCGTAAAATTTTACAAGTTCATATTAACTTAATTTAATGCAAAGTTACAAGTTATTTAGTACAACTTGTAATAGTAAATTAATACAAGTTAATTTCGATCTCAATATTACAAGTTTATTACAATTCTAGTAAATGGTTGTTTCATGAGAGAGGTCTTCACTCACTATCAGACAGTTAGTTATATTATAGCATTTCATAGAATTTCACAATACTAGATAATGAATGTTTACTTCTTCGTTTTTTTCTTTTCTTTTTTTTTTTTTTTTTTAGCGCATTCACATTGCCACGGTTCAAATGCAGCCTTAGAAAGACAAATTCAAAACCGTACCACTGAGACTCCTTTAAATTGCTTTTGTTCACAACGCCAAACATAAGTAGCGCTTAGCGTAAATCAGATTTAATTAAGTTGGAAGACTGTGAAAAATCCGTAGTGAAAAAGCGATCGTTTTCGATAATTTATTATTTGAAGCTCATAATTATCGGAATGGTAATTAAGCTGAACATTTTCTAGAAATGCCGCCATGAAAAAAAACCCGCATAAAAAATTAATGAAACTGGGTCAATCGCATATGTGCACTTACATACTTGCGTTGGTATGCAAAAGATTATGAAAAGAAAAAAAAATCATATCTTTAAGAAAACGCGTTAATTATCGCGCTTTTCTTTGCCATTTTTCAAACACAACTTGCACTACTCGCTCGGACACGAAATCGGAATTTTTCAATTGCAGCTGGCGTACTTTTCGTGATGAAAACGAAACGACCACATTCTTTGAACAATACTTACTCTTAAGAATATTGGCGAATTAAGGAACGTAAGGAAAAAATAGAAGCTCAGGCCAATCCATAGAGAAAATTAATTAAACATTCTTGTTCCATAAACTCTGTCTATAAATACGTCAACATGTTTGGAAGCGAACAGCTATGCGCCTCTTTAAAGACGTCGTTTGCAAATCCTGAGCAAGTAACCAAGCAGCGAAATAAATAATTAAGGGCTTTTTTTTTTCTCGAAAAGTCTAAGTTGTTACGTTTTTAATACGTTCTGAGACTGATCGTTTCTCATCAGCGAGATTTAAAAAAAAAAAACGTTACAAAACAATCGACGACTTACGAGTCACGCAGTGTTATTTAGCTGCACAACTATCTAATTCTGCTGTTGTATAGCTGGCACGAAAACTTCGTTGTCGTTTAGGTGAGGGAAACGAAAGCTTGGATTTCTATCGTCCCGTTGCAACGAATAGGCTATGCTTTCCGTCGTAAGAACGAGAATAGCACTCTTATCAACCCGGCGAAGGAAAGGGTCGGTTTTCCTCTTCATCTAATAAAACTCTGATTCGTTGGCAATATTGGGCTGAGTCCGACAATGCTAGAAAACTTGAAAGTTGTCCAAACTTTGTAATAGATAAGCATCACGATACATGTGCACTTGTGCAATTTATTAAAATTTCTTTATGACTGCGCAAATCTGCTCAGAAAATACTACTTTCACGCATGGAAATATCAAAATCTGTAGAACTACGCATATATGGCACATTTCGTTACAGATCATTACAGTACGAGAGACTAGACGCAAATATTTTAATGCTTCATAAGTTTAACATCATTCCTAAGGAGGTAGCTAATGAATTAATGTTTTCTTATCTCATCGCCCAATTGCAGCCGGTAATTGGTCTAGCTTTGGGTTTGACAGCGTCTTGGTTATTTTCAACGAAAGAAAAAAGATTTCTAAAAGAGATTTCTAAAGCAATAAATTATTTTAAGAAGTATGGACCATTAGACTTTAGAAATTTTTATCAAAATTTGCGAAGTAAAAGTGCATACTCCGAAATCAGTTAATTTCAAAAAATTATAACAGAAGCAAAGAAAACAATTTGTACTTTTACATGGAAAATGTTAGTTCCCTCTAATAGCTTTAATGAACAACCAGTGCAGTTAGTGAGCAGTACAACAGTCGATTTCATAGGTTAAAAATCTTCTAGTATGCCGGTCCGGAATGGAAAGAAAAATTGGAGATTTTGATGGACGTCTTCGAATATTTGATTCTATCATCTCGCATAGGAATTTTGAGAAACTCACATTTACTGGGAGATTCTTGAACTTATTGGCGGATTTTTACTCTGTAAAAAAAGATTTGAATTTAAGCCTGCGTTTGGGCTTCCAGACAGAATTCTGTCTGGAATACTGACAGTGTTGTTCAGAACGGCCTTCGCACAAAAGGTCGCATCTATCAGCAAAGAAATCCGATCTTAACATGACATACAGCTATCAGAAACGCACCGGTGCTCGTCGACAGTTACAGCTGAATCGTCATCATCACTATCATCGTTCTCGACGTTCGGGAAAATCGGCTCAAATTTGGCAACTTGTCGCAAATTCAGTTGTGCCAAAAGATCGTCAATACTTTGCTCCGCACCCAAACCGCTAGTGCTATCTGGAACATAAATATTGAATATAGAAACAGTGTCATATTCCAACTCTTTATAAATTCAATATGAAAAATCGACATGTAAATTTGCTCGCTGAAGCTATTTTGAATTTTGAATCGTATGAACCTTCGTACGATTAGATTTAAAAATAATTTAGCATTAATATTCCTTGTAATAGAATCCCTAGCATTCATTTAAAAGTACAAACATTTCTTGACGCTAACCATCTCCACAACGATTTGTTTCCGACAGTTGAAACACCTAATTTTTCAATATTCAATATTCCCTCTCGTTTTCAAGTTATTGATCTTTGCTCTTAAAACGTCTAATAATAAAAATTGAAAATCAAAGTGATGAATATCTTGCAGAATCCGCTTTACAACTACATAAGGAACGTTGTGGCATATTATTAACGTGGTCACCTTTTACAGCGAAAACAACGTTTCGTATAGCAAGATTTTTGCAGCACGTACTACCAGGAAATGAATTTTTAAAACAAATTTGGTCACAGCATTGCGAACGATTTTGAAATTAAAATACCATATAAAAGGAAAGTTGTGATGAGTCCGCAACTGAACAAAATTTAAAACTACAATAAAAAGTGTCCGAATTAAGCAGCTTCGTGCACTTATCAAAAGAAAACCAAAAAGCCTAGTTGCCTCCTCAGCTACTTCCCACATCACCAGGGATGGACGCTCATCTTGCATGCAAGGTAGAAGATCCTTATCCTTACTGATCTGAAGAACACTCTAGGGACTCAGATCAGCCGACATAGTCGATAATTCATCTGTGTGATTACCAAATTTAATGTGTTACAACGGAATCCCTGCGATTTGAAGGGGAACTCCCATCAAAGCCTGCGAGGGAAGAGGGAAGACTTGTTCATATAGAACTGAGAATAACTTTTTAGGCATAACTCCAACGCTGTACTCGAGTAAGGCATTTTTAACTGTCGACTTGCAGTTTGATTGAATGCAAAAATGGAGCAAAAACATCAGCCAATCACATTTGCTCAACGATTAAACGAACACAGCTGTACACACATACTAAGAAAGCATTCAACCAAAAAGGGGCACAGAGGCTGTTAACGCCAAAATCGGTTTTATGGGAATTTTTTTTTTTGGTTCGAATTGATTCATGGCGATTGGAGCAAATCCGAATCACACAGGACGGTGAAAATAACGCTTGTAACGATTGATAAAACAGATGCACTTCTCTGCTTATCAGTGCTCAAAAATCACTTGTTATAGTTTAAGCGGACATTCCAATTGCCTAGCAAGTGTTGTTCACTCTCACTTTAAAAGAAAACCGATCAACAGCCTTATGATGGTGAGCAACTGATATGATAACGAGATAGTCTTTGGCAATATTTAAATATATATAATATTAAAACGAAGTACCGTGAAGGGAATTATAGAAAATTAGGACTATTAAAATTTAAAATATGGCTGTAGCACTTCTCATGTAAACCATAGGGACTTGCCACATAAATTAGCACATCATATTCTCTCGAGCAGAGATCCTGAGAACTCCATTTCTCTTGAACTCCCTCCAGAGGAAATAAGTTCATGGGAAGCGCATTCGAATATGCTCCTTTGCTGCAGTGAGAATTACATTAGTAGGCAATTATAAAGAAGGAGGGAGGGGGGAAGGAGGGGGAGGGGGAGCGGAGGTTAATGAAGGAAAAGGCAGGAACGTTCGAAACTACAGTTTAGAAACATATAGGAGAGAGATCGATATAAAAAAAGAAGGGAAGCCAAACTTGTGTGCGCTAGAATCTTTTACAACACCCCAAGGCGACGTATCATGCGAGGAGGGAGCTCTATTTCAAGTAAAACGATGGGCGTCTCGTCGCCCTTTAACATTCATCGTTGTTATCATATCGGCCGGTTATTTCGGTGATTCTTCTTCGGCAGACCGTTTTTGATGTCGTACAGAAAAGCAATTGAAATTATTTTTAGAGCCTACTTTTATTGTTACCCTCGCAACTTATTCTTACCCACATAACTAACAACTTACTTTGGCCCGCATAGGCGGTTTAATACGGATATTTCTAGCCTTAGGCAACCAAACATTACCGGAACTTTCTCTACATCACGGTTTTTAACCGCTTTTTTCAAATCAAAACTTTCCTCATCCTTTGCTCCAAATCTGCTCCACTTATCTCGAAACGCTTTTAGCAAAAAAAGAAAAAAAACTACTGCAACTTCTCACTTTACAGATGACATCAAAGAAGTTTTAGTCCGTGCCGCACAAATTAAAATTCAAACGCTTTTGCGATCTGTGCTCCCCTTACGGCATATTTTGATGCCTCTATACGAAAATTTGCTTCCGACTTGCAAGTCAACTGCAAGGATTGCGCTCATGGACGCCGATAGAGAGCAAAATTCTCGAAATAGGAAGGATGCCGAAGAGTCATAAATGGCGCCGACCAATTCCCAAAAGGAAGCAGTCAGTCATATGATGAAAATGAAAAGAAGCGGCGAAAGGAAACGCTGGCAATCGGGCCCGCTTTCGAGCACACCCATATACAAAATCATTGTAATTTCTTTCATTTATTCAACCAAAAATGTACCGCATACCAATCGGAAATCGATCCAACGAAGAAGCTCGATGCGATGAGATTAGTATTCATATTAGTATTCTTACTGGTTTAGTATTCTTATTTGCGATAAGCATGATCACAGTACAAAGTCAAATTTCGCAGTTTTTTTTTCGAAACGCTTAACTCATTGATGCAATCATTGAACTAAACAGTATCGTCAAGAACTTTCGTTTTGAAAAACTGAATTGGAGGTTTCAAAGTTGCCAATTGAATATCGCTGAAAAGTTTTCTGATATATGATTGTTGTATCGTCTATTTCAGCGTGCTCTAGACGTGAACGAATGCCCAACAAAACGCCACAACTGAAACGTTGTTCGACTCTTTGTTAAACTCTTCCAGAATTTAGGTATCTAGCCCCAAAATGACTTTTTTGAAAACAGTTTTCATCTTTGAAGTTCGCTTTAGTTCTCTCTTTTTTGTCGTTGTTGAGCCGTCTACCTTACTGAATTCTCAAGCTTACGTTTACAAAGGTCTTAAAAATAAGTAAACGCTATGAAAAAAAAACGCAAACGACCCATCTTTATGATACGATGTGGTGACGTGAATTATGAGGCTCCACACGGTTTAACTTTATGGTCCGAATTCATCCAACATAGTTTGCTTTTTTTTTTCTACAATCTAGTTTCGCTCTCTTGCTTCCACTCTGCCTGCACTCCTCTGTGAGTACTATTTGTTACTTGCACGGCACAGTAGGTACATTTATGCACGCAAATATCAAAAGTAATAACCTGTATGACTAAACGAACGGTTGATGCTAGGAGATCCCTCACTACTGAAATCGGTAAAGAAGCCCGAGTCGATGGATGGTGGGCTTACATGACGGCGACGCTGAGAACTTATTGACGCTCGAGCGGTAGGTGCAGGTGCCTTATCATCATGCTCAAGAATTTTCTAAATCACATCAAACGATTTTCTTTGCCGTACTCTATAGGACTCAAAAATTTGCATATTATTACTCATTAATATATCGTAATTTTTGTCATTTGTAAGAATTTCGCACAAATCTCAACATAGCTGGAAACTGGAGCGCTAGAGGCGTGACATGACGATTACTATAGGATACTCTCATCAACCTTTAGGCTACTAAAACATATGAAACTGTTTTAGCTCCAGTACTTCAATTATATGAAGTTTTACTTTCATAAAGGCAATACGTTTAAGGATCAAAGATCTCATCGCCATTATTGAGACAAATAACAAATTTTCAGGCTACTCGATTGTGATTTCTCGTAAAATTCTCATCAAAGCATGAGTGTCGAACAAACTTCTTAACAACTTAGGTGCCCAATAAACTTTATAATTTCAGGCAAAAAACATAAATCCCTTTACAAATGGTCGCGAAAACCGGATGCGCATTTTACGCATAATCAGTATACAGGACAAATATCGGGATAAACAGTTATACGGCACTTTAGCGTATCTGTTGAAAACCAAAACCCACAATAGGCAATAAGAAATGTGATGCGTTTTATTTTGGCGGCGGTTCACATATTCTACTAATAGTCGCCAAGAAATGAAATAATTGAAATTAAATGAATATTGGAAATTATTAGAAAATTTATACGACTCAGAATAATAAAAATCCTTAACGTTCCAATAATATTGCGAGCACACCTTTTGTAAATCGTTTGCCAGACGTATACCTTCACTTTTCATCGACTTCGCATCTTCATCGGTCATCTTATTCTCAGCCCAGTCCAAAAATGCGACCAATGCCTCCTGGAAATAGCCAACTGAAATAGATTGAATATTTAAAAAATATTTTTATTAAAACTGAAATATTTTAAAAATTTCGCAAAACGTCCTGCATAAGTTGGGTGTTTTTTTGATTGCATAAAATCTTACAGATTTAGTTTGTATGAGTGGTATACGATGACCTTATTTCACACGAACCGTTGCAAACGACTCGTCTAACATGACGCATTCATTATGAAGATGACCTAGATAACGAACTTTGAGAAATATATAGGCGACTTTAAGAATACAAATATTTCAGTAAGCTAAAAGGTATTTAATCGAAATAAGTAAAGAGAATGAAAGCATCTTTGTGTTGAAGTCTGCATAACGAAAAAAAGGATGAAATCTCGCAAAGCAAACATTTCCTTTCATTTTGCCCTCTAAAACGGAAGCATCAATCTCCTTGCATTCTGCAATTGTCCATTTAAAAGCAGAAAAAAAATGTAACTGCTGCATTTTGATCTTTATCCTACCAATCAACTTAATTAAACGATATTTTCAGCTGGATCATAGCCCATATTTCTACTATAGGATTCTATAGGCTTTGAATTGAACATATGAATAAGCTCAGAAAAATTTACATTTTAAAAAGTACAATATTACTTCGTTGCGACAGTAGTTTTGTATGGAAATTACTTCTTTTTTTTTCTGAACTATGGATCACTTCCAGCGTTCTGATTACAACCCGCGGGACGATTGGAGAGAGCTGATAATTTCAAAAAGACGAAAAGGAGCGTTAGCGTTTTTTTCTGCTCGTCGGTCAATAATCAATGTGTATGTATTACGCAATTGGCCACAATTTACCAAAGACCGATGCCGACGAGCTAACCTCCGTCCGGTTCATATCGCGCCAAATCGGCGTTCCATTGTTCAGTACCACGCATCGACGACAGCTGATCTACGGCTCCATTAAAGGTTCGCTACTCAGGCTAAACATTCCGCCTTCTTATGCACTACTCAGATTGACCCCTTCCTCCCTCTATTTTATTTTCGTTCGCCTAACACTCCCTCTCTTCAGATGAACCAACTTGATCAACACGATAGTACAACGAAATGACGTTATCAATTCTGAAAACGCATCCGAACGACAAAGAAGATAACCAATTATCGTTTTCTGTTGAAGCCCACTTCAGCTTAGCTCAGTTGTCGATCTATAACCATTCGTTTGCCAAGTTTTGTGGTCGGTTAAGAGCATTTGATCGATAAGTGAGAGATTTCGAGTTCGGTTTCGGCTTACAGGAAAAGCTTTCACTTCCGTATCATATAAATGCCAAACTATTATAAATTAAGCGACCTGAATCGGTTGCGATTTTTGTTTAAGGCGTGAAATGAGCGCGAGCACCGCGTCGAATATCGCTTCTACGCTACCAGCCAACATTTCCGTCTTGTCCGTACGCATTACTTCATGGAAAAACTGTAATGCCACCTCGACATCTTTTGGCGCTCTACTGCTCGATGTTGACGTACCTGGCATGACGTTCTCCTGAATTGCATTCATTAAGCATCCACTTTCAACTGCATCCTACTTGTTCACTTCTCATTACGAAAAACATCGTTGAAAGCTTTCACGTTCAGTATCGCTAAAGTGTTAACAAACATTTAGTCAGGGGAGAGGATAGGTACCTCCTTCGGCAGCGGGACAGAACATGAAAATCACAGCAATCAAGAGCTGCTCCAAAACATATATCGGGTACGGTACGAAAACGATTAAATTATACGAAAACGTAATTCAAAAACGGCAGCGTTTTGTATAATTATACGAAAAGATAATCCAAAACGTTCGTTGGGTTACTGCGATTTTCATACTTTATTTCGGTGCCTTTTAGCATTGTCCTATGATTGCTTCATAGCTCCCCTAAATGTCTCCGCTGAATTCCCCTGCGGCAGTACAGTATTCATTGAAAATCTGAGTTTCAAAGCACACAATTCAAATGTTTTCGCAAAGGGTCACAGTAATTCTGCAACAATCACCTACAACAATCACCTTTCAATTTGTTGTTAAAATGATGAATAGTTCAAACAAACTAAAATGTGATACATACGAGAAAAAAAAACACATAACTTCAGAACGGAACATAGGCGAATTGAGATAAATTTTCAGTGTTTCAACGCAAGACCTATCCGAATAGGAACAAACCAATCGTTTTGTAAAAAAAAAAAAAAACAAACAAAAACGGATGAATAACGGCAAGGTTCGGGGACACGACCGGAAAAAAAAACCTCATAACCCTCCTTCGCCGCAGCTATACCCGACAGCAAGCTCCAACTATTGCACAATTCACCAATATTGTTTACTAAACAAACCGGTTATGTTGTCATCGGAGTGGTACAAGATGCGCTTTCCGCTATTCTATTTAACCTATTTAAAAGGGCCCTATGAATACTCGGGAACCACATGAAAAAACGTTTAGCATGCTCGTTTTCTCTAAAAATTTCCCATTTGTCAGCGATGATTTCGCATATAAAAGTCTGTTTTAATGTATCCGTTTTATGCATACAATGCTAGACAACATAAAATCGAAAACTTTGATACCAGAAAAAAACACAATAAAAATGAGCAAAAGAGCAATTATTTTCACTGATCTAACGGTTGCGTTTAATTATTTTTCATGCACCATAAAGCACGATTACAGCCGCTGTTTTGGTTCATTCACTTCAAACTACCGCACAAACACAGACAGACATGCGACCCATGCTCACATATATATTCGTAGTTGGGACGACCATATAATTCGCTTCTATGTGACGGCCGGCGACAAATACATACAAGAAAAAGAAAAGAAAACTTAAAAATAGAGATGCCCGACGGGGAAATCGTCTTGCCCATTTTAGACGGTTTTTCCCCTTTTTTTTCGTTTTCTGATTAGTAGATCGTTAATGTCGATGAATCGTTCATTTGAAATGCCATGTCAAGTTTGTTATGTGTTGAGCAGCAATGAATCAGCGCGAACGGCTGCCGTGCAATGAATGTGCTTTCATATTCATCAATATTTTTTCTAAGAAAAAAAAAAGGTGCATCGCCTACTAATTCACGGGCGGAAAAAAAATGCTTAAACTCTACAATAAAGTATTTGATTTTGAACGGAGCGGCGGCCGAACAATGAAATTCACTTTTGATTCATTTTCTGATGACGTCATACCTGAAAATTTTATCCTCTTTTTTTTTTTCAACGCGTTCAATAATCCATCTAACAAACATCGCTTTAAAAGAGAAAACTATCGACAACAAAATGCTTGCTAGCAATGCCTATCAAATTGCTAACGGCTATATTCGTCATTGTTAGAAAGGAAAATGTATAAGAGTTGAAAAATATTCAGCAAAGAAGGCAACAAAGGAACGCATCAAATTGTACAAATCGATTAAAATTCATTTTGAAAAATTTTTTAGACATATTCAGCCATTGAAGTAATGATAGCAACTGAATCATCCATCGCCTCTTTATGCTCGTTTAAATGATTCTTTATCGAGCATATTTCGTCATTTTGTCAGTTTACAAGAACTGCTGAACTTCATACGTCTTTTTTTCGCTCAAAATAAAAAAGACGATCAAAGAATTCTACACATAGCAAGCAACATAACCGAATTGTCGATTTGCTTTGGGCATATTACTGAACGATAAAGTCCCAGTATGCCACACGAAGCTGAAAGATGAATGTGACTGGAATGTTGACCGGTGTTTGGCGCAGTCGTCTGTCACACTTACGTCAGCAATTGCGCATTAAAGCCAACAAAGTACGCAAAAGCGAACATAACTTGCAAAAGGGTTGCTCATTATGCGGAAATAATGTTTAAGGAGCGTAAAACATGTGGACAAGAACGCTCGAAGTTGTATGAAACAACACCTCAAACATGTTGCCGTTATCGAATCGCTCCATAGATAAAGCTAATAAAGCTTTCAGTGGTTCGGGCGCAATGTGACTCCCGTCCTTGGTATCGCTGTTTCATTTCATAAACATCATCATCATCCATCATCTTTACGATCCGTTTATATTTGTTTCGAGCCATAATTGATGACAGTGCCAAGTTGGAAAGCACCTTTTGCTTTTTATTTTTTCGTGAAACATAACACCGCTTAGGCTTGAGGCAGGACAAAAAACAAATGAGTGACCTGGGTAGCCAAGCTACGGTTTTGTTTGCCGATTTTCTCAACGTATTTGAGAAAAGCACTTTTTGGTAGACGACCCTAAAAAATGCATTCTCAATGTCTGGTGTCAGGGACAGTTAACAAGGTCGATTCGGCTCGTAAGAATAGAGAAGGGGTGCAAATTCTTAGGCCCGGTAATTGTTTGAAGACCTCTTGCATACACACGAACAGCTTCAGGCTTTTTCATATTCAAGAGGTCAGTGGTTGCTTAGGGGCTGCGCTCGACGCCTCCTCTGTTACATCTAGTATCGTCGCAGAAGAGATGAAGAAAGGTTTCCATTTCCCTTGGCCATGCCAGCGGGAAGTGCGGAGGGGAGTGCAATAGGTGGAAATACCCTTTGCCTATGCCCATTTCTGCTTAGCAAATAGACACTTTGTAAACTTCAGTCGGCTCAACGTATCTAATTATTACAACTCGAGCGTAAACAACACTTGGCTATGGTACAGGAAATTTCGAAAATAAACCTTCCAACTAAACCACAATAAGTTGTAATGAAAATCAAAACATGCTGTTGAGTGCTAAGTTGAAATTTAAAAATGCGCAGCCTAAATGACGGCTGTGTGACTAAGCAGTTCCTCAAGAAATCATCGCCTAAATCGCACTACTGCACTTTCGATTTGGTGCATAATCTTTGGAACCGTCCGTGTATAGTAATTTACGCTTGCAAAATGACAACATGCACATAAAACTTCTGAATACCATCAAGTAATTATCAGTTCTCGTAAAAAAAACGACTGAAAAGAAATTGACTTTACATAAACGATATTTACAACGCATATATTACTGCATGTAATTATTCAGACTTATCGGAAATAACTTATAATTTCATATTTTGAGCAAAAGCAAGCAAGTATAGAGAGAAGGATATCGAAAGGTCGTTTTCTCGATGCAAGACTGAATAATTTCGTGTTTGCGCTCTAAGCGGATCGCTCAAAAAAAACATAGGTTGACGTCGCAGCAAACGTTTGCCTTCATTACTCTACAGTTGCTCAAAAGAGGCATTTTTGCAACACAAAGGATCCTCCTCCTTTTCAAAGCGAAACCGAAATTACGGTCAAGCATACGGCTTCAAGAAATGTGCGTAATCGAAACATTTAAATTTTCTTTTATCTCTATAAAACGTTAGCCCAATCTCGAACCCGGATGAATCACATCATTAAGTTTTGCTCCAACAAATCGAAAATGACCGTATTTTTGGGCGACACTGTTATTGTTGCTAAAATGGGCGATTTAAACAGCGCTAGGCAAAAGGCATGAAGAGGCAATCTTTTTTTTAGAAGAAAACGACTACTGGGACGATTGTATTACCGACTTAACGAGCTATGCAAGCTGCGTACGTATTTTTATTGTTGACATATGACTTAGGATCATTTCATGGCCGTGTGAGCCAAATATTAAAATTTCAGTGCAATGAGACATGACATTGCGTGATGACTTATTAATTAAAATATGTGAGCGAAAATTCGTAATGGGAGCAAAAATACGAAGATAAAAATCAGCGTGGAAGAGAGTCGAAGGGACTGCTGACAACAACAAAACACTGGTTGGTGATGGTGGTCGATCAACTCGTTGAACGGAAGAGAACGAGAGAAATCGAGCCTAAGCTTAGAAACTAGCGATGTGACGATGTTTAGTTCAGACCACACATCCTTATATAAGTGCGTTTGTTTCGGTTGCAGATATTTATGCATTGCATTTCGAATCGGCATTTGCACCCCCCCTCCCCCTTGTCCCCCAAAACACTACGCCAAGACAAAGCGCTGTTTTCTCCTCCTAGAAAATCACCCAACCGCTCGCTGACACCATTGCAACGTCAATAGCTTATTCGCATTTCCTCTTCGCGCCACCGCGCAACATTCTTACAAATCCCTCTTTCCCCCTCAAAAGAGAACAGAGTAATTGGCGATGCACTGGGCACAGCAGGAAAATGAGTCTCATGGAAGACTGATAAAAGAGTGGCACCCTCAGAAAAATTTGTTGAAATATCTCATTAGCATTACGGAAGTTTTTGATTTTCGTTTTTTTTTCTGCTTTCCCGGATTTAATTTGAATATTTCCGATTGGTCTTCGAAACTCTGCACCGAATGAACCTTAACATCTAAAAAAAAAACCTCTCAAATTCCAAACGATGGGTTGTGTTTGAAATTTCTCACTATACCCTATATCTAAAAGACCGGCACAAGGTTTCTACGTAAAAGCTATCAGGATATGAGCACTAAATATGTTTTTTTTAAATGTTTTTTATTCTGCTGTTGCACTATTCATCGTGATTATTTCGAAAGATACCCACATATTCACCTTATATCCAACTTCAACAACCTCGGTTTAATCGCACCTTTTTTCACCCCTTTCTTATTACTTCTAACATATACTTACTTCTTACTTTGATATATATACTATATTCGAGCTACAAGTAACCAGCCGCATTATGATAACTAAAGCATAAAGCTGAAGAGTGAAACAAAACAAATTGTTGGGAATGCGCGTTTAGTCAATGTTATAACAGCTACAGGAAACGAAGAGTGCGTGTTTGCATAAATGTTTGAGAAAGCAATCGTCGACGAAATTTTCGACTAGAAAGTTCGAGGCAGCAGCACGTTCGTATTTGCTAAGTGCTGAACCGTGAACACTACTTGACGCTGTCATTACCACGTCACACTGAAAACGCCCTCTTCACCAGCTCAGGCAACTATATTCCCGTTTGGCACGCATAGTTCATCCAAATAGGTTCTCGATATAAAATTATAAAGTGTAAAGCATGATAGTATTTGTGCTAAAAGTAAGTTTATTCAATGGTTTACGTGAAAATGGTACTTAGTTTTAATTGTTGTACGTTGGTAATTGCAATTTTTTAATTTCTTCTTTTAGCATCACATAATATTTAGGGATATA
Organism: Toxocara canis; assembly: GCA_000803305.1. Classification (NCBI taxonomy): domain Eukaryota; kingdom Metazoa; phylum Nematoda; class Chromadorea; order Rhabditida; family Toxocaridae; genus Toxocara; species Toxocara canis. Next base: position 478,607 of record JPKZ01003186.1, read on the forward strand.
TCGTTTGCTGCAAATATGTAGAACGACGATAGTTCGGAAAAGAAAAGAAAAAAAATTTTTCCCAGCAAAATACGATGAAAAGGAACCATTTAAGAACGAGAATAGTTGCAGACTATACGTTGCAAAAAAAGTCTGGAAAGCCTCTTCAAGAATGATTGCTGTTATCTTAGAAATTTTCAGCTCAACACAAACCATCGATTCCGCGCGGATCGATCATCACAGCCTCTCAATCCCTCTGCGTGATGGTGGCGCTTTCAAACGATCCTTGCGCTAGCGGATTCTGTTGGCTTACAACGGGCGTTATGGTTGATTAAACAGTCTCTTGATGCAACATTCTAACAATAAATATAATAAAGTGTTCCGTACGGCGCAAAATTTTAACAACAAATATCATAAACTGTTCCGTACGGTGCATGCTGTTACGGAGGGACTCCTCTCCACAACTTCGTGCACAACCTAACCACTTTTTTTATTTTTGCTGCTCCTCTTATGTCACATATAGATTTTTCTCAACACTCAAAACAGTCCGCCGAATGTTTCTTGCTCTAACAAGAATTCTTCACGTCGAAATGAAATCGGAAGAGCGATTCTGATGATGACCGTTTGAAATTTCGATACATCGTTGTTCTATGTCACCGCTTAAAAAATGTCCAATTTAGCGTCAAAGCAACGGTAGCGCACCGCCAAAATCTGAATTATTGCTCGCTGATGCTTAGTGCTTAGTTTTGCTTTAAGTTAATGCGGATGAATGAAGCTGCCATCGAACGTTTTAAAAAAAAAAGCCTAGCAACAAATTTTAGTTCCATAAATCGTTCGTACTAATGAGAATAATTGTGTGCGCTATTGATATGTGAAGTTCTGAGGAGTAGAACAAGCGCAATCGGTAGAGTGTTGTTCAAACGAAACTTTCATCATGCAGTTGGTTACTTTAACTAAACGTAGTACAACCGACAATAACTTCATTTTGAGATGCAGTTAGTAAATGTGTTAAAATGGTAACGATTGAACATCTTTAAGGAATTACTTCTTTATTTGTTTCCTTAACTAAAAAAATAGTTAACTGATGTCACGTCACATTTGTTTTATATACAACGGAAGGGATGAAAAAAAACCCTTTGGGCAAATCAATGCGGACCTCATTGCATGGACCCATCATTTAACAATATTCATTGAGATAACTTTTAATAAGCTCAACGGAAATACCTACGAACAGAAATATTTCAACAAACCCAATTCGATCACTTGTGAAAGAAATCAACTGGGATACACTCAGTTCGGTTCCGAAGCGCGATTGCTTGGAAATAAAACGAGCCAAAACACTCGTACTAAACCGCTGCTTGAATGCGGAATTGTCAGAAATGGAAGACGGTAAGGCAGTTTGCGAGGACGGTATTCATGCGCAAATTTTAAAATGGAATATGGGATGCTTCGCCGCTAAAATGGCATCATCAATGACTGGGTAACAAGGGTTGTTAAATTCACTGCGTTATCTAATAAGATAACAGCCTCTTATTGGAGATTATGGATGCACAAGGGGGAATAGGGGA
>JPKZ01003186.1:480998-497636 GCA_000803305.1 Toxocara canis
GGGAGAAGAGGAGAGTAGAGCGAAGAACAAAGGAAAAGTAGGTAACAGTATGTTCAAATACATGAAAAGAAGTGCATCGTTTCGAATATATAGGCAAAATCTTTATTGAAAATTTCACCGACGACTTAGTGTTCTCTACCCAAACAAAGTTCATTGATTTAGAGCTGAGAAGTTTGTTGAAGTTTTTAATAGAAAGAGATGAAAAAAGCGAAATTAAATTCCGTTTCACAAGGCTCATTTTCTTTAATTCGCTGAATCTCCATTTTCAGCGAGGGATTTCTGTAGGGTTTTTGTCGGCTTTCTTCGTAATGAAATGCGAGAACCGGAGAGAATTGGATACGCTTACCAATGGCAATATATGGCCTTAAAATATCGAAAACCAAGTGAAAACAATTGAAGGGTACATCAAATATAATTGCAATATTGTATGCAAACTCTTATGAGCGCCATCCCAGCAGTAGCTGAATATGCAATTATTAGAAATGGTTGGGCAGAGAAAAGCGATAAAATGTGGGAAACGAATACGGAACAATGCAATGCAATGAGTGCAATGCAAGAGCAAACATTGTGAGAAGAATCGCTTATTCATGAGCACTTTAATTTTTGATTTACTTATGACAACCGTGCGGCGATCCACCGTTCATCGACACAAAATGAGAAGCTGCATCACGCAGATATATTGCACTTTTTCCTTTTTTCTGTTAGAAATACTCAATTAAGAAATCCTTTTACATCTCATGCTTTTGTTCAGAAAAACAATGTTACTGCAAAAACGATGTAAATTAATTATTGATAAAAATTTTCCAAAAAAACGATAAAAATTGCCTGATGTTTTCTCTATACAAATCCTGAAACTCTTCCCAAAAATATCGTTCATCAAGAGCTAGATAAAAGCTGCAAACATCACTTCCTGAATGATCCCCATTTAAAAAAAAACAGCATATCCATCCAGCTGTCAGACGTGTTCAGAAATGAGCAAAATGTTTCAATATGATTTATTTATGACCTCTGATAAAAGGCGCAACGTCACTGTAGATATTAAGATAAACCATTGCTGCCCAATAATGCAAGGAGCACGTGAAAGGAAGTACCACATTATTTTAAATAAACCTTCCTCCCGACATTGACCTCAGCTCGAATATCCCCTCGCCTTCTAATCAATGTTAAAATATAGCTTCATTCTCGATACAGCGCTACCTTCCTGTGTTTCCCGTCCCCTTTCTTCCTCTCTCTCCCCCTCACACCCTCTCTATTTCCCTCCCCTCCCCCTTTCAAAAATTCTACAAGATACTAGCACATTCCATGTTAAAAACACCATTCAACTGAGGCTAAAAAACAATGCCAAAATACGGCTTTAAAACTACGCAAGAAGTGCTGTCAAAAAACATCGAAGTGCTAAATGCGGGCTGAAAATAGCTGCTAACTCCCTATTATATCTCCACCTTGATGTCCCCCTCTACCCCTCCCCCCACCCCCTTAACAAAGTCACAAGCTTTGTAGCTCGTGTGGTTTTGTATGAGGGGGTAAAGTGGATAGTTAAAAGGGTTCAACAATCATGATACTACGAATTACAAGGTCGTTCCATATTAATTGTTACAAGCATGACCTTTTCCAGGAAGAGTGAACTAGTACGAATTGCGACAATATGCGAGTTCGTGCAACTCAGCTCTTTCATAATCGCACGTAAAACAGCTTCACTGCGTTTCAAATAAGATCACGAAATAACCAACTAATAAAGAGAGTCTTCATTGCAGGGACGGGTACGAATCGTGAATTTCACTGCTCTTTGAAGATCACAAGAAGGAAAAACAAAAGCAGCGATGTTACCATTGAAAACTCAATACAGTTAAACGAGCATTAGTCATAAGAAGTAAACATATTTACCGTTACAAATGACGGTGCGGCTCCTTGAGTGGTCGACGTGGCTGATGCAGGAGACGTTCGTGATGCGGAAGAACCTGCTCCCGACTTGAACCCGCTCGATGTCTGATTCGGCTACAAGCTCGCGTACCATGAAGCGCGATACTCATAAATATACAAAAAAAATATTCTCATACCTCAGATTTCACAACATGATCATTACTTAGTTGCAAGTATTTTAAATACAGATTATTGTACAATACAACGAGAATTTATGAAATAGTTGACGTTGCTGAGTGCGGACGGGAAGTGGCGAGGATTTGGCGTTTTAGCAGTGCTTTACTATGACGAAACAATAACTAAATAATTTATCTAAAAAAAGAACAATATACCTACCGGTAACTAATATAACGCACGGCTAAATAAAGGCTCTAAAAAAGCAATCATTAGGCGATCTTATTCTCAGCATTTCCTCATAATATTCAATAAAATATTCAAGAAAGGTGGAAGCAGAGATCACTTGAGAGAGGGACAGCTTTATGTTGCGAAGGGAGAAAGTATTTGATGTTATGCGGTACCCTCGAGTTTGCCACTTGTTTAGTAAAAAACCTTTGTGAAATTTACCTTGTGAAATTCTTTATGCCCTAATATCGACCCAATCGCCTCATTTACTATATTTGCAAGTCTGTAGGGGAAATTAAAAAGTTCCGCAGTTTCTGATCCTCAAAACATGCCCTTCACTTGAATAAAGAACAAAAAAAGTGGTTACCTTGAGTCCTTTGAAAGCGCTACGAAATCGTGCTTTCAACGAGAGCGGATGCAGTGCGGCCATTGCAGCCAACTCGAAGTCAGCAGTTGATGCTGGTGTTTCGAGCATATCTAAAATTGAAATTTCTTCTATAAGATGCGGGAAAAGGTGGAGGGGGGAGGGGTTCGAAACAAACGGTAATACTGAACATAGGCTGCTCCATCATGATATTTTTTGCATTATCCATTACAGACTATTAGCATTTTGAAAAACTGCATGAGTGTAAACTGAGTTACCCAATAGTCAACGTTTGCCACCACTCAGCAAATTTCCGTTTACTAAAGTCGCATGGAAAAGTTTGGGAATAGTTTTTCGATTTTCATGTATTAATTTTAAGAAATAAAGTTTGTGACATAACATTCTTCGGCAAAATCATAATGCGTGATTAAAAAAATGATTAACAAACCGCTCACTTAAAAATTTGCAATAATAAGAAAACAGATGTTTTCACGCTTATATATATATGTATATATATGTATATGTATATGTATATATATATATATATATATATATATTAACAACCATGCCCATGCATGATTGTTTTGACCAGTTTCGGAACCCCTGGTGGTCAAACTGCTGGCGACTCGACGGGTATGCAGCAGGGAATCGAACGCAGGTCTTCCCGCATATGAAGCGGGAGCTCTACCACTGAGCTACCCGCCCATTATAGTGCTTCAATATACATACATATATATACTGCATTAAGCTACAGTTACAGAGATATTTGTCATATGTATAATATATGATCAGAACCAAGGTACATGCAGCTGCACTGTGTTACTTCAGGATCATTTTATTAAATCTTAATATTACTAAAAAGACAAGGAAAAGCGTAACATACCTTCCATCAGATCGCTGTAGTACTATTAAAAATATATAGAAATTTTACCATCAAAAATTCGATTTCAGGTTACGTTTGTGTCAATCAAATGTGTATTATTTAGGAGAGCTTAGCGCACTATACCATTATCACTTTGCAAAGCAATAAAACGTTTAACGGACGGAAATGACCCAGACGGACGTTTACGTGTTGTTTCAACGAAACGTCTGTCTCACCAGTAAGATGAAATATACTAGCCAACGACAAAAACATGCGGATGCAAACGTTAACAATATGATCGAGTGTCAAAAATGAGCTTCACTCTATGCTCGTATGTGATATCTATATATAATAAGTTAGCAAAATGTTCTTTACATGAAGCAGAACTCTTTGCTGCTCATCGAACTGCTTCAATTACTGCTATAGTGAGGTGCAAAACGAAACATATCTTTGGAGAAGGTTGTTAGCTCCTAATAATTTTCTTCGGCTTTAATTTGGCACAACGATACAAAGCACAAATAAATTTGACTCAGAAATGAGAGCGCAATCAAGCTTTAAGTCGTTCAAACTTTAGCTTACTTAATCGAAATGACCGCAAGGAAACTAATTATTAAATTAAAGCACTACTGACAGCTGCACTTCAATAAGGAGTGCTTGCGCACTACTACGATGAAGATGACAACGGATCCTGCAGTTGAGTGCGGTTGGCTGTGACCGGTGACACATGCGAGTGGAAGGTATTCGGCGTTCACAAAAGAACCCAAACAAATAAGCTGTACGATAAGGCAAACAAAAAGACGGAGAAAATAGCTGATTGAACGCAGAACCCATTAGACAAGATTACTGATACCCTACGGGCTATTTTGTATAAGTGTTCAACAAAAAAAAAACAAGCCATTACAAACGATTAACGAACCGCTCATGCCCCATTAGGATAATTGGAGATTGTTTTTTCTGTTCTTCTAATAGTTCAGTGGTAAAGAAGCTAAATGATTAAAGTAGAATGCTTCCAAAAAGCTATGGTGTTAGATTTCGAATAAAAGCAAGAAGCAGCTTACTACAGCAAGCAGGAAAGCGCGCCAGCGAAGCTGGTCTGGCATAAGATATAATTTGCGTATTTCGATAACCGATATGCAACAAATCTTCAACAAAGCAATAACTCTTCGATGTTATGCTAAGCGACCATATTAATCCGTTTTGAGAGACCATATAAGTGGATATAAGAAGCCGAAATATACAAATTTTGAGAGCATTTGAGCTTCCCCAACTCTTCGTTCATGCACTTAAACAATTCAAACTGCGCTCTCCAAATTTCATCGGCATAGTTCTAGCCTTCGAATTAAAACCTCTCAAAGAAAAATAATCATGAATATACGGGGGAGGGGAAGGGTAACCATGATTTTTCAAGGCGATTTTTGAAAACAATCATGATTTTTTGAAAAATATTCATCGATTTTTTTTGGAATCAAAACTGACCTTTACAAAAAATGCATGTAAACAGAACGATAAAAAGCAAATTAAAGAAAAAAACTAGAAAACTGGCGAACTTAACCAAAAAATATAACATTAGGTGTAAAGGTGATGGTGACCGGGTCATATCAGCTGACCTTACTATGCGATGCAAACTTTGCCTCGATCACTTTGCACGTACATGTGGTATTTTACACTCTGACGAGAGGAAACTGACAAGAAATGCGAGCACACTGAAATAGCACAACTAACAATTAGTTGTTGAATGCTGAGACTAATGATGGTCAAAAACTGAAAAAAGTAACGAACAGGAAAATCCAAAAGATAATTATAACATCGTCAAACGGCGATAAGATTTTATTTTGATGCTTTGTTCTTAATTGAGATTATAGTCGTCAAATATTTCAAACGCCTTTCAACAGCAATTTCTTATAACCATGCCAGACTGATGATGCATTCAGTAAAATGATGAAGCGGCGAACAGCTTTACAAAAATCAACTTTTTCCACGAAGATGAAACGACGTAGAATTCGCGCATAGAGCTAATGCTAACGCACACACCATTCATAGAGCTGCTGCGAACGACAATGAACCAAGATTACTAGCGAATTGCGCGCTCCATGATCAGAAAACAGTAAGCGTCAACAAGCTTCTGCGCCGTAGTTGTGTAGTTAACAATATGTGACAAAACAACAGTCTGGTCATTCCGATTGATCAAACTGGCCATTCGAAGTGATCGAGCTGGCCATGCCAAGTGATTAAACTGGCCATTCGAAGCGATCGAGCTGGCCATTCCAAGTGATCAAACTGACCATTCGAAGTGATCGAGCTAGCCATTCCAAGTGGTCAAAATGGCCAATGCAAGAGAACAAATTAGTTATTCCAAGTTTCAACAACAGGTACAATAATGATCTCTCAATGCTAAGTGCACATGAAGCGATCAAGAAATTACTGATTACAAGCGCAGGTGCGATTAACGGTGCGCAGTAATGGGGACAACCCTTCACTATCTAACCCCGATTTTAAAATGACTTATTTGCAGTTGCTGCATTCCAGCAATCGCGTGTGGGTCGTTTCGCAGGGTATTTGGTTTTGCCGGTTTTCGTTGCTTCATTTTTTTTTTTGATGAATTGGATGTTTCGCAAAGCTTCAAGGCTTCGAAGGAACCTCTGCTCCATTTGCCTCATTCTTGCTTCTCCATTTTATCCACTTTATCGTCATTACACTCCTAGTTTTGCTCATCTTCGTTCCATCATTTTACTTTGTTCAGCTCGATCAAATGGTCTTGAAATAAAATCTTTGGGTTTTATCAAATGGCCATGCGTTTTGTCAAGTCTTTGGTTTATTTTATCGACAGGTCTTCGACAGCGATCTGATGCTTTGCAGATTGATCGCAAACATTCCCCAAAATACCACGGTTACGCTGAGACTGTTAATTAGTTACCTACTGCTCATTACATTTGAAACAACAAGATTTCTCCTCCTTTGCAACCATAATAAACACTTAGAGCGAATATGGCAAGTAGCGAAATAACAACCGCCATTATGTTTTTAACGGCCGTTTGGTAGAATTGCACACAGCACATACAATAAACGCAAGAAAGATAAAAAACAAAAGGTAATATAACCATAAGAAATATATGCAGTTTTTACAACGAACGGCGAGATGCACTATCGACGAAATTGATCGTAAAGCTGTAAGAGAAAATGCAACGCAAGTTAATGTGCTGAAGAAAAGATAGATGTGGACTCTGTTCTTTTTTTGTCGTTTTTCAAAAACTTCTCCTGCTTCAATTATCGCTTAAATTGAGCATTTTAAGCTTTCAAACCTATTCGCTTTCAACTTTTGTCGAATGTAAAAAGTTGGCGAATTAGCGTAGCCAACTTCTGAGCGCTTCTCTGCATTTGCTATTTACTTCTTTCTTTCATTCGTTTAGACGAACAAAACAGTACGGTATAATGTGAAATGATCAAGGCATTCATCGTTTGCAGCTGTGCTACGTGAAATACACGACATCTGTAAAATTCGCTAGTAGAGAAAAAAGCATTTGTCTTCCAAAGCATTGCTTTATTCGGTAGCTTTCAAATTACTTAGGAGAGAAAAAGCTCTTTTTTTTTTCTGCCATTAGATATTTGCATGCAATGAAAGAAAAGACAAAAATAGGGCAGAAGATTTTTTCGCTACAGTTCAGATACGTGCGATGACTTCAACTCGACTAAACAGTTCGACGAAGGTTAGAAAAGGTATTTTGTAACATAATAGCTAGCAGTCATTAGCTGCCCGTCAAAAATTTACTGCTAAGTAAAATATTTTTGACACTCACATGCATCATGTATTACATCTACCACTGAAACGACTAAGCATATTTATTGGTATCTTTTAAACGTTTTCAAATAAGCGAGCTAAGTTGCTCATATGACAATTTCGCCAGTCAGTGTGACTCGAACATCGCTTCATAGATAATGCGCTATATGTGCAATAATAAGGAATAAAACAAAGATGAATTTTCGCTAAAAATTCTAGTCAACAACCAATAAGCTATATAGCTTCTAAATCCTGTTAAGATTCTGTTCGCGCAACAAAGTATGGACAAAAATGATTAATTTTTTTTTAGTTTCACAGCTGTAAAGCAGGCCGTATGTTTGTATCACTCGATATTTTGAAGAGCAGAGGGAATTAGGGGAAGAAGGAGGGGGGAGGGGGGTGAGGGGGGCATGGAACGGGGAAAGTAGATTCATCAGTCAGTGGAAGGGACCAGGTAACGAAAGAGCCAACTTCAATTCGCTTCCATCATGGACAGCGTAAGCTGGACAGGAATGCAGCACCCAATTAATTTACATGGATAAATAACTGAAGATAGCGAAAATGGCATAATAAAAGAAAAAAAACGAGCATGACAATGCATGTTGGAACTAAGGGAGGATTTAAAACATACTGCGCGCAAAATGAGGGCGGTCGCTGAGTTCGATTGACGAGAAGGAGGAGTGCATCCTACGGACAACATCAATCAGTAACAATGTTTACGATTGGTGGACATTTTATGGCACCGTTGACGCGATCATGCTTCTCGCTGAAGTGGTCGATCGTTCATGAAAAACATGGACAACCAACGATAGGAATACGAGCAAGTCGGCCCTATTTCAACATCGTTTTAGGCGTGCGATCAATCGGCATAGTTGCAAGCGGCTAGCTTCATGTCCGAAGCGTCTGCTAGTTGCTGCTAAGCTTTGAGAGCAGCAATGCACCAAACCAAAAAGACAAACACACGCAAACGGACCAACGCCACTCTACGATAGTGCATTGGAACGCTATAACGCAAAGGCTACTGCTGTTGCTGCTGCTACTGGTGCTTGCTGCTTGCTGCTTTTCTGCGATATAAATCACAAGAAATCGCTCGACGAGAGCGCAAGGCATTCCGCTTTTGTAAAAGTAGAGGACACAAGTCACATATAAACACACATATATCTATATACACACTCACACACACTGCACACACAAAGGGCATAGCTATTGTCCTAAGATCAAACTGACATAAACATGCAACGATATTCGAAACCTATGCAGCCGAATGGCCGGGCCGGGGATGAGGCAAACGAGCATCACTTGAAATGGGACGAGAGCAGCGGTCATAAATCATAATAGAAATTGGTACGGAAACTCATTTGAAGTGCTCGAACCTTCGAAAGAGCTACGTAGTTACATAATGACCTGTACTACTGGGCTACTCGTCAATGCAGTCAGTCATTGTGATCCCCGCAGCCAAACATGGAGCGCTTTAGTTGTGCACTCAACTATGTCCTATTATAAAATCGCCTATTCTATGCCAGCGATCAACACAAATTGGCCGCATTTAAGCATTTCAAAAGCCGAATGGGTCGAGTTGAGCGAGCTAAATTGTCACTAAATTCGAGCAAAGTTTGCGATCTAGTTAATAGCACCCTTCTAAATACGCGATACACAGTCAGTTTCTTTTTGCTACAGCCATAGCATTTCAGTAAAATAGTAAGTAACATGTTTCAAGGATGATCCATGTCTCGATGGTGACCAGTCTAAATGTCATAAATGTCAAAACAAAGAACGAATTGCTTAATTTTATTGGACAAATGGGCCACGTTTTGCGGACATTTTTTAATACTCTAATTGCAAGCCTTTTACAATTGCTGAAAGCATCTCTTGCCAATAACATAACCCCGGCTAGTTTGTTTGGCACAAAATTTTTTATTAAACAGACGTTAAAATATTGCCGACACTGGTATAAAACACTCATACAAAAAACATTGAACAAATTGCTGACCGTTTCTAAAAATTCCAAAAAAAAACCGGAAATGGAAACCTCGTTAATTCGATAAATTAACTTCTCTGCATGATGCTTATATGGTATAAGGATTTTTTTTGTGTCTTAAATTCATCTACTGGACCCGATCAAGTTGTTAAGTAATGCGAACAAGAAGGACAATTAATATACAACTTGTTTCTGGGTAAAGCTTTCCACAAGTGCAATAGTAACGGTGATGACTACAACATTTTGTAATGACAAAAATACCGATCGTTGCTCCAATTTGCGCAAAAAAACTACGATAGCTCTCACGGCATATAAATTATCATACATTAAGAGCTGCATAAACTTGTAACGAATGCTATATAAGGCCCTAACTTAATTAAAATGAGCACGATTTGGATGGAATTTGGATTTCTAGGACGAATTGGCAAGATAACCCATAGCATTTTCAGCAGACGTCCAATGATGGTTAGCAGGTCGGATACAGTGTAATGTATAGGAGTGAGAGTGTAACAAAAGCAGTACTTGCAGCTGTCTGCGTATATCCTCGGAAATGTATGCGGCAATTTGAAGGTGTAGGCAGCGATCGACGGACGGCAATGCCAAATCATAAGAGGTTTTGCTTGCGTTGTAATAACCGTCTGTGAACAACTCGGTCAACGTCTTAAGGCAACGCGATTAGAGCGAATAGTAAATAAAGTGGAATGGATAATGCTCAGAGTCCTTATATGCTCGAAACGTGATAAACAGTTCTTATCGAACGCCATTCTGGTTGTATATCTAAGGTAACGCTTCCAATTGATGACAACTAAATGACAAATGCGATCGCCCATACTTCGTTGAAATATACGACATATTACGCTGGTCAAGGTCAAGTTAACATGATTCCGCAAATGTATCATATATGATGATGCTTTAAAATCTTTCATCTCTCTTTATTGTTCGCAAAAATATTCTCGAAAATTCTTAATGCTTAAAAGTTACAAATACTTAGGACAAGAAGAAAGTTCATCCGAAAGAAGAATATCATCGACGCAGTTCGTTCGCTTAAGCGGCTTTCATTCAGTCATTCAGCAAAAAGAACCGGATTGAGAATGTTCTTTCAGGCGTTTCTTGAGAGATTAGTAAAACTGCACTTATGCGTAACGTTCTCATTTCTCTTACCTCCCAGCTTGAGAAACGAAACGAACTGGAAACAAACGTTTTCCTAAATGAAATCGTTTTTGATACTCTTTATGGATCACGCATTCACTCAGTTGAAATTTTCAAAAGACGCTTCGTTTCACGTATAGTTATCATTTTTTTTTTAGTACTCGGAGTCTCGTTACGCTTCAAAGTGTTCGACAAAAAAAAACGTCGCTGAAGAGGTGATAAATCAGCATGATTTTGAAAAATATTTCGCTACTAAACATCACCGCTTAATGAACGGAATCTTTACAAGCTTCCCTTCATTAGAAACTGTAATAAAAGGGAAATTGGTTAGTTCGGCAGACTGACGCGTAAAAATTCATCATATGTATCCAGTACCTCAGCGCTAATTGTTTGCGCATTTGGTAATTTTTCAATATTGTTGGAACGTATAGCAATACTTTAGTGCAGTGCTGTGAAGCGTATATCAACCTTTAACGCTTAGATTAACTATAAAACATAAGTGACCCTTTTACTTTTGTTTTTCAATTTTGCCTGTACCATGCAAACAAACAAACAAGCACAGAATTCCTATAGATATCAAAGTTATCTATTTTCCGAAATGTTCTTTTTTTCAGACATTCCTCTTAAAATTTTGCATTTTCGATGATAGCTATAAATTTCTAATATTTCATTTATTTGTTTTTTCTTTTAAATTTTCGCTCGAAAACCACAAAAACCAAATTTTTATGGTTTTTGAACAAAAAATTTTAAAAAAAATGAAAAAGTTCAACCATCTTATGGGTCAAGTTTTTCGACGAAGTGTATATAGGTTACAATAAAAATCGTATCTCCTAACGTTTCAGTTTTCTTTGGTTTAATTATTCGAACCATTTCCTTCCTATACTTGCAACTAATACAAACGGTTATCATGTAATTCGAGCAACAGCAACTTCAAAAAAATTTAAAACGCACATTTCAAATGAGTAATTCGATGAGGTGAATGCAAAAAAAAAGAATGATAAGAGTGAAAGAGATGCCAAAAAGTCATGCGCTTTACACATATGTATGCGCTTTACACTGTCAATTTTCTACGGCCGCCTAATGACCGCACCTTAACATATATGGCTTATCTATGCAAGGATATGACTCACGGATCGGTAACGTTTGTCGATCTAGGAATCAATAACGCACATATATAAACAGCTTAAAACATTTGCTGAACGATTGCTCCCTTTATCACCCTTATAACGGCCAAGAAACGTTTCAAAATAGGCTCCCTATTAACGAGTACTATGGCTATCGAGCGAAGTGGGTGACAAAATAAGAAGCTCAAAAGATAGACGCAAGAAAATGAGTGGATGAAAATAAAATTGGAGTTGCGTAGATCGTGAAACAAACAAGTGAATGTTGAGGAACAAGGATTTCATGCATCAAATCAAATAGCAATCTCGATCATATAAAAGATTGGGGACTTTTCCTTAATTAATCGAGCCTAGCATTCGATGAACTAACATTTTTTGGCTTGTAAAAGTTGGAAAAAAAATTAAAACATAAGTTGTTACCCAATACGCAATACGGAATATTCTCAAAGATGCAAGGTTTCAATGACAAAATGTTGCAGTGTTTAGTGCAAATGCTAATTTATTAAAATAATGATTTGTAAAAATTATTCAGCTAACGTTTACTGATAATTTGTAAAAAAACATCTTTCAATTGAGTTCAAAGAGACTGTAAACGTTGAAACGAGGACGTGTATTAAAATTGGTTTTCATTCGTGTGCAGTGGCGAGAGCTTGCTTATCGCGAACAATGAACGCTAAAGAAGTGGCATTCTTCGAACGAGGCGCCATATATATCAGAAAAACTTTTCAAAGCATCAAAGTATCAGCGAAATTTTGAACTCATCTAGATCGGCTGCTATTTGAAGGGTGTTCGAACAGCGAGCAAGTAGAACGATTTCGCATGAACGGTGAAAAATTTTTGAAAAAAAAAGTCATTTTCTTCATCTTCTACAATAATTCAACATTCTACAAGAAAATGCCATTTCCAAATTAATTCATAATTGGACGCAATGGCATCACAAAAATTCTAAAACATTAAAGAAACAAAAAAAGTGCACATGAAAATATTTTAGGGTTGAAAAAGAAAAAAAATGGAAAACACAAATAAACGGCATTCAATGCTATTTATTGGATGTGCGCCGCGTTCATCATATTGTAAGAGGTTTCACAAAACTTTCAATGAATCATCAACAATTTCAATTCAAATTCTCAAAGCATCAATAAATGCGCAATGAATAGCACACACATAAAAACGTTTCTGTCAAAATGAATCATTTATGAAAGAGAAATGCTTTCTCGGCGTTCAACGCCATCAGGATTTTGGAACGTCTATTTTAATGGCCGTCCCGTACTTATTCCCTTAGAGAAGAAGTAGGGGACAAATTTGCACGCCGCTTAGCAAGCTGAAAATGAAGCGATTTTGAAAGTCGCCCCAGCGAGTAAGATCTCGATCAACTGATCTGTAACGATTATAACAATGAGTTCATTCCCATGAACTTTAGCAGACTGAACAGAATAGTATACAACGTAGAACAAGAGAAATGCTTTCTCGGCGTTCAACGCCATCAGGATTTTGGAACGTCTATTTTAATGGCCGTCCCGTACTTATTCCCTTAGAGAAGAAGTAGGGGACAAATTTGCACGCCGCTTAGCAAGCTGAAAATGAAGCGATTTTGAAAGTCGCCCCAGCGAGTAAGATCTCGATCAACTGATCTGTAACGATTATAACAATGAGTTCATTCCCATGAACTTTAGCAGACTGAACAGAATAGTATACAACGTAGAACAAGAGAAATGCTTTCTCGGCGTTCAACGCCATCAGGATTTTGGAACGTCTATTTTAATGGCCGTCCCGTACTTATTCCCTTAGAGAAGAAGTAGGGGACAAATTTGCACGCCGTGAACTTTAGCAGATTGAACAGAATAGTATACAACGTAGAACAAGAACTAATTAGAGAGAGGATTTAATGAGAGCTTAACATTTCCAGTTTCACTAAATAATGCGCTGTGTGTGGTCGATAATTTGAAAACAACTATAAAACCTATTGCTAATTTAGTGCTTTTGAGCTATAAGATCAACTCATTCTGCATTGCTAAACTGGTCGAATTAAACGGACGGCGCCCATTTGCGCAGCTCTCACAGGAATGCGCTAAAATGCGAGATGATACTGTTTTAATTGGCGACTTTAAAAAAACCCCAAATTGATAAGGTTCTCGTATTGATGAGGTTCTAAAAAAACTGATAAGGTTCTGCGGATCTCATATTGTTTGCCAACGACAACAATACAATCTGTGAAGGTGCTTTTCAACTGGAAGCAAGAATCAATGATCAGTTTGGCCATAGTGTGGATAATCGCTAAAAAAAGCCAAAAAAAAAACGCGAAAAACACTTCAAACGATCGTTTCACCTACAACTTCATTAGATAATTGTTGCTCTGCAAAGCACATAAACAATACAATGGAACTACACTGTTCAGCACTGTAACGTTTAGAAAATTCGTCTGATCCGGAAATGATTAATTAATTATCTCGTGCTCAGACAAGCTCCATTCGTAATGAAGGCGAATGCAAAAGCATTTCGACGTTCCGCGACATCTATAATCGTAGCAAGCAGAAAATATGAGATATGCGCAATGCGTACGGCGTATCATACGTGCGAGGCGCTTATTCGCGAACGCTCCGCACATAAGACACGTACCGTATGCGTAAAAATACAATCCGCGTTCAACATTTTCGATCCCCTACGGCTCCTGATCTTCAATCGTTTCTTATCTATTATGCAAAAGCGCAGATAAGACTCAAATAAGAAATATTTGGGCACAGAATTCTCTACGATGTTGCCTTATTCGTTTCAGGCATACAAGTTGCGTATGGCGAGCATTAATGGCACAAGTAAACAAATGACTGACTACGCTGCACATCAGTTTGAGAGGCGGGTGAGTTCTTTATGAATGCAACGAAAAGACATTTTCGCACACAAGTTATTTGCCGTATAACGATAGCGTAGAGTGGATGGAAATTGGGGGTAGCGAAGACGGCGAAACTTGATGAAGCGTATTTTATTGAGGGTGCCCGAATTGCGATATGTGATTCTCTTCTGTCCGACCCAGTCGCGACTTAAAGCGTTCCAACAATTGCAGCTGTCGATTATTTGCATTCGTTCACCCGCCTTCTACCACCCAACCCAATCATTGATGACAACAACGCAGCATGTCGCTAGATCTCATGAAATTGTAACGCTCTTCGCTGCAAATATGCAGCAGCAGCAGCACTAGCAGCATCATATACTGGAAGTTCGGCAACAATATCGCCGAAGTGACGCGGCCGTCGCCCTTTCCAATGAATATCTCGCAAAACAGCTGAGAGTCACAACCATCACTAATGCACCACAATTCCCAGTGGATCATTTCAACTAAAACGCATTCTCCCCCCAAAACGAAAACGAACAATAATATAATCGATTTCGCGTCTCGGCTATTTTGAATTCTTTGAAGTGTCACTTCACTAAAAACATCCAGTCACTCTAGAGCTTTAACGAAATAAAAAAAAATGTTGATAACTTCAAAGTCGATTTCTTTGATTTCTTTGGCTCAATTTACATTCATTTTTCACTCATACATTTTAAAACAGCATAGAACATATGTGACATTTCAGAGTCCAAAATAATTAGCACTTTGGCACACTTCGATGCACTACAGCTAGCTATTTTATGAAGTACTTCGCGCTACTACCTTATGCAATTTTCTATAGTCCGTGCTGCATAACTGCATCGTAAAAGCAATTAAAGTGAAGAGAGACGGAACAACCTCAGCCTGAGACTGTTCAGAACGGACAGAATTGAGATAAAGTTGGGCTATCAATTATAACAACTATAGTCTTTAAACCTTTGATGCTATTAAAAGAGAGTTCCACAATAAAATCGGTCGAGACTGAATAAATACGGATTGATGACTGATAGCACTCTGTATATAGGAAGGCGTACATTTTTTTCATAACCAATTTTTTGTGTCATCAATATTTTTTCTTAACTAAACTTTTTAGAGGTATCATTCCACGACCACGACCAACATGAGCGTGGAGTTTAGAATAATTTTATTTCCAGAGGACAATCATGAATGGTTGTCGTAATCGAGGGAATTTTTGGATGCGGTTTACAATCGTTTGTTACATCTTCAATTGACGATCAAAATGAAACGCTCATGACCAACAAAAATATTTTAGGTTTTTCTCGAGTATGCTTAAAAATTTTCGCAATCGCATAGCTATAGATAGTCATTTATTCGCAATGATATTCGCAATGGAATGAGAGTTTGTGTTTAAAAAATTGTTTTCGCTTTGGTGAAATTTTTTGCGATGATCGAGATGAATTTTCAATTTTTCATGACTAATTTTGTGTTTCTGAGTGTACACTTCTTAGTGCACACTCAATGCTATCATCATACATGAAAACACATTTCATCGCACAAATGCCAAAACGAAACATGTGCATAGCAACCGCAATACGATGTAATTATTTTTGTCTTGCACATGTCGAACGTTATTTCCACCCCCTTCCTTCTCAATTCTGCGCAAAAAAAAAGCGTAATGACTAGGCGGTAACCTTATAGGATTTAATTTCAGCTAGTGACGACAAGATCTAGGAACAAGGAACGATCTACGCAGCGGTTTATTTCCGTTTTACTCCCGAATGAGTTGTGGTGATTTGTTGAAATGTTCGATGGCTCTAATTCATTTTTTTCTCAGACAACTGAGAAGTTTGGTCGGATTCTGTTTAAATGGTATCAGTTTTCCTTAGTGTTTAAAACAGTGGTGTAACACATTTTGTTCCTAGATCGTCTACGTGTTCATTTTGTTTAGTTGATGGCATCAAGGATAAGTACGGGTGACATAGAAAGAACAAACGAAAAAATAAAGTGCAGCAACGGCGAAAAACTGTAAAAGCTATGCGAGTTTATATAACGCAAAACGTTGTTATGACGGCAGATAAAAGTTGAATAGTGAACTGGGTGAGCTGTGATGAGTCATCAGAGCGTGACTAAGCGCTGCGTCCTTCTAACCGAATTGCAGCCCACCCACTGTCAGTCACTTCGCATTTGTTGGGGTCCAGCAATTCGGAAGAACATACAGGTGACCACAGAAGACTTCTTTTGTTTGCTGCACCATCACATCTCTCACAGTTCACTGGCGTCGTCACTGCTCATCCCCACCC
>JPKZ01003186.1:499045-516194 GCA_000803305.1 Toxocara canis
TAATAGATGTCTAGAACGACAAAATTGCAGCTTCGTTCGGACGACGGTTAAGCAGCTTTTTTATTAGATATGTACGTAAAGGCGGCCAGCAAATATTGAACTTAATTGAGAAAAAAAAAAAGATGTAGCAACTGGCAATTGGATCGCAATATAACCAAATGAAATATACTTACTCTAAAGAAAAAAAGTTGTTGCCATCACAATCCATCCGATAGTATACGAAAAAATTTGACTTTTATAACTGTATTAGTAAAATTGAATTCTATCGATTTCGAGAGCTGTCCAACGCGTTAAGTATTCAATACGGAAAACCAGTGATTTTCGACTAGAAAAATCGAATTTTTTCAAATAAGAAATTTTAATTTTATTTTTTTAATTTCGAAAAAAATCAAAATTTCGAAAGAAATAAAAAATCGATAAAAGAATTTTAAAAAATTCATTTTCCAACATGGAATTCATTATTGTCGAAATCGAATGTGCGCTTTCGACTCTCAATAGTAGCACATAATTAAGAAGCAAATATTTTCGCTCGNCCAAAAAACTATTACTTCATCACTGTAAACAAGCCCCGCATTATAACAAAAAGTTGTCTCTAAAAATCGTAGAAGTTTGCTTCAGGTGCCGTTAAAATGATTTTTCAAAACAGCACAGAAGGATAAAAAGAGAACAATTTCTGCTGTTAATCGCAAAGAAGATTTCCTCACTAGAAATTTGGGTGGATCGCCGTGAGAAACGACAAAAGACGTTTCATGCGATGCTGATGAAATTTAATGTAATGCGAATTAGAAAATGATGATTTCGATCGAAAAAAAGCAAAATTCAACGTTTAAAAATTTATTCATCTTTTGATAAGGGCATTCCAACATCAGCTGCAATTCAATACAGCTGAAATATCGCCCAATAAGGAACACTATAAACGTAGTTCGGTATAGCCGTTTGGAATATGCGGAAAAATCGCAAAATAAAGATGATGAGATTTGCATAAGAGGGTGTGAGACCTAAATTTCCATTCCACCAGCAAACTGTGATCCATTGTGGATCTTTTGAAGAAATCACTGTACTTCTTTTTTCTTTTGATGGCCTGCTGTCTGTAAAATCTCCTTGTTCTAAGCCTAATGTTGCGTTCGCGCCTGAAGGTCATTTTTAAAAATTTTGTACAAAACGTGCAAATAATCGAAAATAGCCTCTTGCTGTATAGCCTTCATATCGAATGCTCATGAGAAACTCTTTTGAATCAAATCATGAGGAAAGGCTGTAACCTCAGCAAGGAAGGGATTTTTCGAGCGGCTTTAATTGGCAATGAAATTTAACATGAAAATTATAAAATTTTGCATTAAAAATTGAACAGAATCCAGTGTAAGTTCGATGACGAAACAGCGAAATCCCCAAGAACCACAGAAAATGGTAAATTTTGAGACGCGAATAAGTTATTGAATCTTCTTTGGATATCGGAAGATTTTAAGCTGAAAAACCCGAGTACTCATCATGAGTCTTAAGTAAATAACGCAATTTTTATCGTTCGTCGTGCACTGCAGTGGCATGAAGCGCATATGATGATACTCTAAATGTAGTGTTTTTTTCTACCAGTCATTATAACTTATTTTTACTCGAGCGATGTTCTTGTGTTCTTCGTCTTTAATGGTTATTGAGGCATATTCTATAGCAACAAAACTTGTATAAGTTTCGCAAGAGTACGCCGGAATGAAATCGTGCTGTTAGACGAGTATCTTGATACCGCGACTTCTAAAGAGTCCATCAAAGGTACGGAGGAGTTGATTGAACCTGAAGCTAATTGAATAAGTTTTCATCTTTGGTATCGCCAATACCAATTGACGCCTAATACACACGTCCTCCGTTGAAAGTTTTCAAACAGACACAAACTAATCGCATGCGTTCGTACGGGGTACAAGATGGACTGCCGGAAATCATTAGTTTCTTATTCCTTACGTCCAGTTTACGCTCTCTAAGGTGCTGACTTTCATGAGTGCCCTATCACACAGACGTTGCTTATGCAACAGAAGGCGAGAAATGGAATGTTGATCGCAGCAACAGCTTTTATGCCTAAGGAAACTGGAAAATGAAAGTACCTATACAGCACACTACTCAGGGATGGCTAACGTTCGCTTACAATGGCTTTGCCAGCTGAAACATCCACATATATGCTCATGTAAAGGATTTTTTGCATAACATCTTCGAGGTGTACTGCATAAAATTCCGTAATGAATTTTTATATTATTTCAAAAAGATGTGCAATTTTAGTGAAAGCATAACAGTATATGGTTGCGGCAAATCCTAGAAAAATCTTTTTAGAATGATGACCAGATCATTTATTTGTGCTGATGAGAGCAATGCGATTCGCAATGCGAAATTCTGTTCCTTTTATTGTATTTTAGAAAGTTTGTTGCATTAAACTGTCGCATTAAACTGTCTATATAGAGAAGATAGAGGAGTACTAGATGATGATTATCGAGTAAGAGTATTTGGCAAGAAGAGATAACTGATATATTCCATTAAATCAGACTCAACTGCATAGAGAGCTCATGAAATATTGCTTCTTTGGAGCTAACGATGCATTATCAGTAGCACAAATTATTCAAAAGTAGACTTCCAGACACAGAAAAATACAAATTGCTCTCGAGGATGACTTAGAAGACTCTATGGTACAGAAAAGTACACACTGCTCTCGAGGATGACTTATAAGACTCTTTAGCAATAAACAGGAAACATTTTGCTCGAGGACATTTCGTAGCCATCTAAAGAGAGTTTTAGGAAGGAATAAACAGTATTGCCGAATATCGATGAGAAAGTCAACGAATCGTGTAGTGTTTATTCGCTTGACGGAATGCTTTGCAACAAACTCCAAAGAAAAAAAAATAGTAATGAGCCTACTTTTGTCACGCAAGTCTGCTGCAATGTTCGATGCATCACGATGAGTAGAAAAGGCGCTGGCTAAATTGGCACTGCGCGTCCGTCGGACCGGCTTCCGAAACGAAAGAGGTCTTTCGTCCTGGAGACTAGTTTCGAAATGGTGTTTGCGAAATTTGTCGAAACGATCATCGTGTAAACTGCCAAATAATCGGCGGCGATGTTCAGTGTCAAATTCATCTAAAAGCCGTGGAGGTATCACTGTATAAGTAAAACAGCCCTTATCGTTTAGGACTTCTCATAAATTTGAAAGATCAATTTGGAATCACACATAAGCATTTCTTCCATCCTTTCCCCCATCCCTAGACTTCCCCAAAAATTTCTGCGAGTCACCATTTCCAACCAAATTTTGTATTTCATGATTGTTGCGCCAAAGGCGGAAACAAAACCAAAAAGAGCGCCTACAAACCACAATTGCTAAAGACGCTGAAATTTTTCGAATTTTTTGGTTATTTTCTTCAAAACGTTTAAGAAAATTTCAATCTTCCCACTGCTTTTCGATCTGACGGCCCGCTGATCACTTTTTAAAAATCCTGAGATTTGCGGATTTCCTCTCAAGGTGAGAAAGAAACGTGTTATGTTGGAGTAACTGGAATGCTGATTCGAGAAATGCTTTCTTACCATGAGGCTTTCATTATTTTCCTGTAGCAGCCAAAGAACAATGAATGCATGTATATGCGTCAAGCTTACTATCCTGTTTTAATAGTGGCATCGTTTGTATGATGGTTTGTTTCCATCCGTACAGCAAAAAGAACGTTGTCAGCAATACGCTCCAAACTAATATAAATTTCTGAACTTGAACTACTGACGCTAATTAAGGAGGCATCATTTGAGGAAGCGTTAGCTGCAATTAATTAGGCATCAACCAAAATATCATACCGTAATGTTTCATGACCGAGCGGCGATTGTTTCAGTTCGTAATGAGTTCGTATATAGGGAACAGAAGAGTATCGTACTATTGAAGATTATTTTAAAAATTGAATGGGTGAAACGCTAGGAAAATAGTTCGATAATTAAGCCGATGTGAAACCCTCAAAGAGGTTTACCATTGTTTGTACTTGATTAGTAACTATGACACGTGAAAACTTCTCTTTCCACGATTGAGCAAAGTTATATGCTCGTCGGCTATTCTCAAACCGTTCAATTAAAGATGTTCCAGACGTTAGTTCGGTTGCGTTTAATGGTGAAACGTTTTCAACGTTATTAGATACCAGATAGGCAACAAATATGGCAGCAACAATTGTAGAAACAATCGGATGGTAGAGAATAAACCAAACGAGAGCACCGATAGAAAAAACCAATGTTGCTAATTTCTCGTCCATGCGAGGAGATTGAAAACGTTAACGTAGTACGACGGAAGGACGTAAGAATACTTTCTGGCAAAAATAACGCCCAGTTTTGTGGAAGTGTGGAAGGAGCAAGATGCGTACAACAATGTTCTCAGCAAGCCGATCAACAACTGTGATGGCAAAGAAGTTTTCAACGAACGGCTTTTGCTCTTCGTATCATGTTTTTTTGTTGCGGCTGCTATCTGCTCAGAATTCTTTGCAGCACGAGAGTTTGTGCGACCTTTCAGCGTCTAGTAACCATCTGTTCTAAAGCACTTTTGAAACTTTCGTTAAAAAAGCAAAGTTCAAACCCCTATTCGACAGTAATGACGTCTCCTTTGAACGTCCCGATCCAGCTGGACCTCTAGAATTCAGCCGACGATACGCCTGACTGGACATTAATGCTGGTCCCTTTGATTGATAAGCAGCGTTCCTGAATCAGGAAATCGAAGTAACAACCCACTACAACGATTAACTGAGAAGCAGAGATAGCACAATACGCCTGAACTTTGCGTTAGGATGTTTGACGAGTGTAAACTAAGGGTCAGCATAAACGAAAGAGTGAGAGAGAGACATGGTAGAAAGAAGATTCGGCAGGTGAGTGGCGAACAGATCGAGAAGCTATGCGTATGCCTGGTGAAGCTGCCGGCTGCTTGCTGGCAGATGAGCTCGGAACGCAGCAATACGCACCCATCGAAAAGCATGCTCGCATAAGCACTCCTGCAAACGCCACACAAGCACATCGACGCGCTTCCAATACCCTAGTCTTTTGCCTCAACGCATTTGCGGTCCTTGAAAAAGGTCCACCGCACCTGTGCACATCGCTATGGATTCGGAGCTAAACGTTTTTGAGAGCGACATTAGAAGGAAGAAAAAATTTTGAAATCGGCTTTGAAATGCACTGCTTTACCTCGAATCAAGTCCATTCTCGACACAATTTCCACCCCAAACATTAAACCTTGCGAAGAAATACGCATTCGACAGTACTAATGAGTACGAGAGAGCTTCGCATTTGACGAAGCCGCGGGCCACATAGACCATACTTAAGGTGACATCGCAGTTGTGATGGCCTATGGAGTGTTTGTTATAAAGATGGGGAAGGAGGGGAGGAGGGAGGAGGGGGGAGGCGAACGGGAAGGGTTCAGATCTCAGATGTAAAGTTTTGAAAGCGGTAAAGCTCATCGAAGAGCATAACCCATGTTGGGCTATTTTAAAGTCCTTATTAATCGATGAATTGGATTCAACGCCTTATTTGCACAAAAAACGTATAGAGGAACATACACAAAATGATTTTTTAAAATTTTCTATCTTTAAAAATTATATTCAGCGTCGCTACAGGAGATATAATTACGTAGTAATTTTTCTTTTTTTTCGAAGAAATAAAGAAGTCAAAATAAATTCAACTCAGAAAAATTCGAAAAAAATTCAAGAAAACTTCCTGCAGCAACATTCTAGATTTTCTCGCCATCTATATCTCTTCATCTGTGAAGATCATAGTGATCCACGGCTTCGACACATTTGGAAAAAAAGCTCATATACCTTCGACAGCCACTATTCTCATTTTTGGAACTGCGCCATCGTTTGAGACCTCTGAGCTCCGAAACCTTTACAGCCCTCTCGAATCTGAAAATCGCTCCTCGTAAAACAATTCTAAGGGAGTAAATTCAAGACTTCTTCACGAAAAACTGCCCGAAAGATTGGAAAGAAATTTCCTACAGGATTACCGAACTAATCACGTAGACACGAGTTGATGAAATTTGTATCTATGTGATTACTGATAGCGAAATATATTGGTTCGAACATCAGAAGGTGAACATCTTTTTCATCAAAAGCAAGAAAAGGGACAATAGCATAAGAAAATTTAAAAACAATCAAAAATATTCATGCAACTCTAGGGTGCACTCAACCAGCAGCAAATGTCAACCAAACGGATCCCATCATTCCGTATGCAGTCGTTTATTGCAATTTCCATTAGGCATGGTTAGGTCTTCTAATAATTTCAAGTCTCAGGTAGCTCAATTTAGGCCTCAACTAGTCGATAGGTAACTATACGATAGGAAAGTAAGTGCTTTACGAGGGCGTAGATCACATCTACAACTGCACAATTGAGTTTTTAAATACTTTGTTCAGTTATCGTTAACAGCGAACTCGAAAGAAATTCATCACTCTAGTGCAGTATGACGGTGAATTATTTTATAAGCTTCAACTATGTCACTAATAATTCGCTTCATTTTCGTTGATTACGATCTTACTTATCTTAGGTTAGTCATAGTAGGCGAACTTTAGGCAGTCCTTTTGTGAAACGCATTACGTGTGTTAGCATAATTTCGAATCCGTTCAAGGAGAACAGTGCTGTCTTCTAGTAATAGTAAGAAAGTCCTCATACGAGTGATCAGAACGCAGAAACCAAAAAAAACTAAAAAGAAGTAAAGCGTATGATCGCAGGAATCGGAAGCAGGTACCAACTGAACATAAGTTCAAAGATTTTTCCAACGTCGAAAAGCTTTAGTTGACTTATGAACGCAAAAACACTAAGCGTCGGAACTTCATCAACCGGAAGTTTATTCCATACTTGAAAGATTCCCCCCCCCCCAACCACCCCCCCAAAAATAGGAAAAAAAAACTGGCTTAGATGTTGAGACTTGCGGGAGACAACTTAAGATTATATGCTTGCGATAAATTATGTCGATCAAAACACAAGAATGTTGATTCAAATGCATTGCCGAGTAACTGTTAACAACTTTAAAAGGCAATATATGATCTCAATTAAAGTAACGGTGTGCGAATGATTTTAGACCTGAAAATGAGCAGTGGCATAGTTTGTTGTGTAGTTTGTATTGTATAGATCCAGAACAATTTTTCGAAAAGCGATTTCATTTTCAGCAACTTCGTTTCTCATTTCAAGAACAGCACGCAAATGAAGAATCATTTTCATGAACGGGACCACAATAAGTAATGAAAGACTTATAATTTTCGGTGCAGCTCTACTAAATCGCTCCTCGTAAAATTTGATCAGCCATCCCAAGCGCTCCGTTTATCAGTGTGACTCACATCGAACCTTGTAGTGATTTGTTAACGAACACTTCCGACTCTGGAGACGGAGCTCGCGGTAGGAATCAAAATATTGGAGATTCGTGCAAGGTATTCTCATGCTTCAAGCTAATATGCAAAAATCGACATTTTTCGATTAGAAAAAAAAATGCTCAATTGCCAAGCATGAGACCGCTGGGTGAGACGACTTAACTCACAATGAAGTACCATGAATTTTTGAATGGAATCAGAGGTCGATCTACAAATCTATAAGCGATGTTTGGTCGTTAAATTCTCGATCTATGAACTGAAGAATGAACGCCTATGACCTCTAACAGTGGGCGAGGATCGAACAACTAATTAAGTAGGCAGTACTTGACAATTGAAAATGGTAGGATTCATTTGTATTCTATTATACAATTCTATTGTTATACCAGTCACGCAAAGCACCAACGTTGCTTTATGATTATGCATGATGGAATTTCGAACGGGAAAGTTGTACCAACGTTAGCTAGTGCGTAGATAAGATACCGTTTCCAAACCTAAACTAATACCGCCAGTATTGCAAAGGGAGACGAAGGCAGCGGTAATTTCATCGATCCCCGTATCGATGGAGCTGACAACCAAGCCCACGCATGATTGTTTTGACCAGTTTCGGAACGCCTGATGGTCAGCTTGCTGGCGATCAGTTATAAAAGCATCCGGCAATCGAACCCAGGTCTTCCCGCCTAGAAGGCGGAAGCTCTACCACAGAGCTATCGCCACCCACCCATGTTGTTATGAGATCAAAGAGTGGAATGGCCTAACCATTAAGCTCGAAGAAACTCTGAAATATCCAAGAGATCAGGCGGGTTTTAGGTGAAGTCTTCCCGCCTAGAAGGCGGAAGCTCTACCACAGAGCTATCGCCACCCACCCATGTTGTTATGAGATCAAAGAGTGGAATGGCCTAACCATTAAGCTCGAAGAAACTCTGAAATATCCAAGAGATCAGGCGGGTTTTAGGTGAAAGCTTGGAATTTTTAAATACCTTTCACATTTGATTTTACAAATACCTTCTGAAATATTGAAACTTTAAGAAATTACAAACACGTGTCTGTCTAGAATCATTTTCATGAACGGGACCACAATAAGTAATGAAAGACTTATAATTTTCGGTGCAGCTCTACTAAATCGCTCCTCGTAAAATTTGATCAGCCATCCCAAGCGCTCCGTTTATCAGTGTGACTCACATCGAACCTTGTAGTGATTTGTTAACGAACACTTCCGACTCTGGAGACGGAGCTCGCGGTAGGAATCAAAATATTGGAGATTCGTGCAAGGTATTCTCATGCTTCAAGCTAATATGCAAAAATCGACATTTTTCGATTAGAAAAAAAAATGCTCAATTGCCAAGCATGAGACCGCTGGGTGAGACGACTTAACTCACAATGAAGTACCATGAATTTTTGAATGGAATCAGAGGTCGATCTACAAATCTATAAGCGATGTTTGGTCGTTAAATTCTCGATCTATGAACTGAAGAATGAACGCCTATGACCTCTAACAGTGGGCGAGGATCGAACAACTAATTAAGTAGGCAGTACTTGACAATTGAAAATGGTAGGATTCATTTGTATTCTATTATACAATTCTATTGTTATACCAGTCACGCAAAGCACCAACGTTGCTTTATGATTATGCATGATGGAATTTCGAACGGGAAAGTTGTACCAACGTTAGCTAGTGCGTAGATAAGATACCGTTTCCAAACCTAAACTAATACCGCCAGTATTGCAAAGGGAGACGAAGGCAGCGGTAATTTCATCGATCCCCGTATCGATGGAGCTGACAACCAAGCCCACGCATGATTGTTTTGACCAGTTTCGGAACGCCTGATGGTCAGCTTGCTGGCGATCAGTTATAAAAGCATCCGGCAATCGAACCCAGGTCTTCCCGCCTAGAAGGCGGAAGCTCTACCACAGAGCTATCGCCACCCACCCATGTTGTTATGAGATCAAAGAGTGGAATGGCCTAACCATTAAGCTCGAAGAAACTCTGAAATATCCAAGAGATCAGGCGGGTTTTAGGTGAAAGCTTGGAATTTTTAAATACCTTTCACATTTGATTTTACAAATACCTTCTGAAATATTGAAACTTTAAGAAATTACAAACACGTGTCTGTCTATCGATGAACGATATATATATATATTGAGAGATGCTTTTAAAATCAAAATATTCGACGAATCGCAACTTGCATTGATCCGAGATGTACTATTTGAAGGCGTTTTCCGCACGAATAATTCGAACTATGGGACAAATGATCTGAATTACTGTGCTTCATTACAAAATTTGTGAAATTTTTGCTGATTGATCGAAAAATTTCCAAATTGAAAGCAAAATACGAGTGAAGACTTAAAATCGTTTATGCAAGTCGATCTTTATGCAAAATTTTTAGCGTTTTGTCGGCCATATGGAAACCGTGTTCATAATAAAGAGAAAAACTGTTGCGATGGCATGAGAAATTTCAATGTTGGTTGTATGCTTCAGAACGCCGGGTCTTTTGCTATCTTCTGTAAGTTGCGAAAAAAAAACCTTTTCTCTTTTTTTGTTCGCTGAGAAAAATCACTTCCAAAATTTTTCACTCCCCTCTGCTGAAATTTCGGCTTTTAACAATCAGAAATTAGTAACAACGTTTCGAGTTGGCTAATGGTAAAAGTTTCACACGCGAGCTCGAAGGGTTGTTATCGTCACTTGAAGTGAGCACAATCTGATCGGACAAAACCGCTATTCGAAATGCTTATCAATTGACAAATTGATCGCTGTTATCTCTATGCAAAATTGGACAAAATAAAGCAAAGAAGGACCGTTGTAGTTATTGAAAAACGCAAAAAACAATGAATAGCTAACAGTAGCTTCACTTTCTACGAATTACTCAACGGGGTGAAAGAAATTTGTATAAAAGTTGACTTAACATTTTTGTATAAAAGCATATAGCTTAACTGGTTGATTAGTAGTTGCCATACCGGCTGGTCGCAATACCAGCCAAACATGGTTACAGATAGAAAGCAACATTACTATGTACAGGACGAATAAAAGACAAAATTTCAAGTTCCGATCATTCCAGAACGTCCGGAATGTGATAAAATTTCGAATCCATGAAGGTTCAAAACTCAAAAAACTGTTTTTACAGATCTGCCCATGTTCCCTTCTTCAGCTATGAATCATCTCATAAATTCATGAAATCTTGCTTCAAAGATCCGAAATCGCTCGTTTTTTGCCGTTAAAAAATTCTTTGTTATGGTATAGTAACCATTCTGCAAAGAAAAAAAAGACCTTGGTGTTAGCACACCTTTACAGTAAACCACTAAGATAAACACTGAAATTTTTTTGGCAAAAAAGATACCAATTTACAACTTTTTACGATTTTCATTTTAAAATTTATTGCAATTGTTTTCAAATATTTCCCACTAAAGCAATTCGCTAAAGCGTTATGTGGGAAAAAAATGGATATAACATTCACAATATTCATATCGTAAGCACATCGAATTGTGGACATCGTTGAAGAGTGCTACAAAGTCTTGCTAAGTCGGCGCCTGAGAAGGATGAACATGAACAATTGATCATGGTATGAAACTATTGGCTGCTAAAGTTGCATGTTTACGAGTGTCAATAACAACAGTTCAAAATTTTGAAAGATTTCAAGAAGAAAATAAATGCGACGAAATAAAAAGAATATTGAAAAATCAAATGCCCATAACAACTTTTGCCATTTATTGTCTGAGCGGATTAAAATGCATTTGGTCATCAAATTGAGCTTTTCTTTGCTCATAGCTTACCACTACGACCAAACGAACTGTGACAATTAACTTCTGAAAGCATTGCGGCCTCCTTCTTCTGATGGTTTAGATTTCTCGTCTGCAGCTTAAGGTTCTCATCTTACCAACGTAAGAAAAGTAATGTCGTATCGATCCAGAGAAATAGAACGTCAAAAAAAAAACGAAATTATTATTCACACAAAAAAATAGCTTAATTTATATGTTACGGTGCTTTTCATTCTTTAACGAGATTAGCTTTCCTTAATAGAACGTATACTTCTTTCGTTGTTTCTTCGTTTTCAAATGTGCTTTTCATTCTTTGTATGCATCCCTTATAAGCGCTTTTAATAAGGAAACTATTAGCTGCTATTGTATTTGCAGTTCATTAGTTGACGCGTGTAATCGTATGCACAAACTTCATGTTTACATAGGCACACGTAGAGCATCTTATAAACTTTAGTCGGCTTAAATGACTAGCTGAATCTAACGCAACGGTGAGCGGTGGTGAAATATGCCGTTTATGCGGATCACGATGAGTGGTGCAGAACGTCATGCACCAAGCTGAATTCATGTGCCATAACAAGAACAAGCCGAACACATACGATCCGCGCTGTAGGCCAATGCACACAAGCAAGTAAGTGCTTGCCTAAGGTTCGCACACCATATGCAAAAACATGTGGCGCAAGTCTTCGTTTCCGATTTCAATGCGTTCAGCTTTCATATGTTTGCAACATGCACTACGTAGAAATTCTCCATCTGGACGGTTCCATACTCCTCGCAAATGCAAATGCGGTGACAAATTACTCCAAGTGATGAATGCCAAAAGTGTCAAATTCAAGAACTAATCGAGTTTGTTAAATGGGCTCTCAAAATGCTTATTCGCTTAGATGAATCCATATTGGCCAAGAGCAACGAAAACACTAACGAAAATAAAATAATTCAAAACACATATCAACAGCATATTAATCTATTTTATTTAGACTTTAATAATTTTTTACACAGTATATACTGCCTATGATATGAAGGCTAAGTCGGCTAAATCTAAGTATGAGTTCTTTGTATAAAGAAATGGCTCTCGGTATTAACCATTGCTCGTTGCTGATTTCGGTGAAATTACCATTAAACTTAGACGAAAAGCGGCATACGTTTCCCAACGACAAAACTGATCGGTAGGATTTCGTTTCTTTTATGCGTTCCTTTGAATCGCATGAAAAAGAATTCGACTGTTTCCGCATCTTTCGTACACTAAAGCGCACTTCATAAAACTGTTATGATTGAATTGCTCTTTCTACCCATGCTGCAATGTGGACGCGTCCAAATTTTGGGCATCCACTTACCACATCGGATTTTTCAACTTGTCGTTTTTAAGGATGTTTCGAAACAGCGAACTTCACTTGATATAAAAATAAAGGTTAAGAGCAATTTTTTAAAAAGTATTGTGTCGCTGTTCTACTTGCGAAAACTTCTTTATGCATTAGCATAAGCGCATGCATAGCAACAATGACATTCCATTCACAAGATGCATCAAAATTTCACCTTATAACAAATATGTATACGTTAAAAAATTTTCACAAAAACCAGCCAACATTATGGTGTTAGTCAGCTTTCTTCAATGACAACCGTTTTCATGTTTCACTTAATGAGCAGTTGAGTTTGTTAATCTCGAATAAGGATGTCAATCAGTAAAAATTTGCAAGAAATTTTCCGTGAAATCTTTGGCAGACAAAATGCTATGCGCGTATGGTACGATCAAGAAAACTTTAACTCGCCATTGTACTTATGCGCTGAAACTTCTTTTTTTTTCTGCGACATTTTCATTGATTTCTTTTTTTTTCTGGGAAAGTTTCAGTGATTTCTTTTTTTCTGGGAAAGTTTCAGTGATTTCTTTTTTTCTGGGAAAGTTTCAGTGATTTCTTTTTTTCTGGGAAAGTTTCAGTGATTTCTTTTTTTCTGGGAAAGTTTCAGTGATTTCTTTTTTTCTGGGAAAGTTTCAGTGATTTCTTTTTTTCTGGGAAAGTTTCAGTGATTTCTTTTTTTCTGGGAAAGTTTCAGTGATTTCTTTTTTTCTGGGAAAGTTTCAGTGATTTCTTTTTTTCTGGGAAAGTTTCAGTGATTTCTTTTTTTCTGGGAAAGTTTCAGTGATTTCTTTTTTTCTGGGAAAGTTTCAGTGATTTCTTTTTTTCTGGGAAAGTTTCAGTGATTTCTTTTTTTCTGGGAAAGTTTCAGTGATTTCTTTTTTTCTGGGAAAGTTTCAGTGATTTCTTTTTTTCTGGGAAAGTTTCAGTGATTTCTTTTTTTCTGGGAAAGTTTCAGTGATTTCTTTTTTTCTGGGAAAGTTTCAGTGATTTCTTTTTTTCTGGGAAAGTTTCAGTGATTTCTTTTTTTCTGGGAAAGTTTCAGTGATTTCTTTTTTTCTGGGAAAGTTTCAGTGAT
The DNA here is from genome assembly GCA_000803305.1 of Toxocara canis. Lineage (NCBI taxonomy): Eukaryota > Metazoa > Nematoda > Chromadorea > Rhabditida > Toxocaridae > Toxocara > Toxocara canis. The sequence goes on from JPKZ01003186.1 coordinate 512,557, forward strand.
TTCTTTTTTTCTGGGAAAGTTTCAGTGATTTCTTTTTTTCTGGGAAAGTTTCAGTGATTTCTTTTTTTTTCTGAAAAAATTTCAGTGATGAAAGCATTCGTAGAACAATCGAAATGCTTCAGCAACCAATGAAACCATTGTTTAATTAATTCGACAATTGCTCGTAGAGTTCACACCATTTGCAAACAGTCTTCAGTAGAATGAGTGAAACAATAAAAGTACAAAATTCTTCTATCAACTTTTGCTTTGTTTGCATTTCAGTCAATAGATATAGCTATGGTGGCATTGTTATAAACCCTGGTTAATTAATTAAGTATTAATTAATTAAATATTAATTAAGTATTAACTAAGTATTAACATTTCAGTCAAATTAATTAAAACACTGAAGTATTAATTAATTAAGAAGAACAACATTTGTGGGTGTGACAAAGTGCTCAACTGAATGCTGTTGGTGCCACATATTACGGTTTGTAAGTTCAAAGTTTTCAAGAGGTGCAATGAATAATAGATTCAACAACATTTGGAAATGATATTGGATTTTAACTTCTTCGAGGAAGCGTTTCTATTCAGTTTGGAGCTTACTTTCATGTGGGAGGGGGAGGGTTTAAATTTTTCACAGCACTTCATCGAAGGGCTTATATTCGGCAAGCAAAGCAGCTATTTTAAGCTTACTGATGAGCGACAATTATCTTAAAAAGAGAAGCGCATGACCTGGGAATAGTACAAAGTGAATTATGTGAGCACTAGTCAATGGTGTTAGAAGAGATAAACAAGGTGATGTTACCTTTCAATACATGAAGCTAAGCAGCCGAAGAAGTAAACAATTCAGAACTACCTGCTTATGAGAATACATACTACAAAACGCACTAAAAGATGAGTGCATACATAAATCTTAATTTTGGTAAGTTCTCGGCGCCTTCGAAATGTATTGGTTCCCGTTTATGAGAGGAAGAAAGCGACTAGTGAATTATGAGATTCCCTTTTCTTTTTTTTTTGCATGAAAGAATTTCATCAAATGAAGAAGAAAACATTAAACATGAAACTTCTATGCAAATGATAGTTGGCCATCGAGCAGATAATTAAGAACTTGGAGTACTGAATATGCACATTACAACACTCAACAATTCAGATGGCTTCAGCGAAATTTTTGAAGAACCAAATGAACAACTTTATTGAACGCAACGACCATCAACACCCTCTTTAACCCATTAAATTTGTTCAGATTATCATTAAAATAATTGAAAACTTCTTAAACACAATTAATTTTTGTTTCGAAGTTGAAAAAATGAAGTTTCGAATGCAATTAACAATTCTTTTCACTGTAACAATCACCTTTCGCATTGCTTACTATCATGAGCCTCACTCTCTTTGATTGGATGCCGTTCCGCTAAGAATAAGTTTTGTATAGCCGATCAAAGAGGGCTAATATGATATGCGTTTTTGCTAGTCAAAGTTAAATTCGTCAATGCACGAGAACCAAATGATGAATGCTTAGCTAGAGCCAAAGCTTTTCTGTTCGGCTTGCGATCAAACAGTTGCTCTTTGACGCCAAATGTTAAATAATGGTCGACTATCGATTTGTTCATAAAATTAAAAAAGTTATCGCTATTTGCGCTCATTTCATCCTAATATGTATGCTCATTTCTATGCAGTTTTAAATTTCTCATTTGAGATCGTTCGATGCGTACTGCGGTGCAATTTTTGCATTCAATAAGCCTGATTTTAAATTGAACCGACTGAAATTGAAAGCAATTATTGCGATAGAAATTCAGCGCATATTCAAAGTATTCAAGTCAATTAATTTCCTAACAATTTATTCCCTAGGAATCGAAACTAACAGTTCTGTTTAATTTGCAGTAAGTTATCACTGGGTTAAGCGTTTGTTCAGCTGATGATGCTGTTCCTAGAAAATTTTATTTCCTTCAATATCATCTAATGCCTAATAGTGTTTATTAGTCGGTTGGAAATATAGGAAAAGAAAATGCAAACCATAATTCGCATATAGAATAGTAAAACTGAAAATGCAATGTATTCAAATGGTGTCAAGATTTAAATTGTACCAGTCTGACTGGCACCTTTTCTACTGTGGATGCGATTTTCCGGAAAATTCCGGAAACTCCTCGTTCCGGAAAAACTATTCCAGGAACGGAATATTCCTGGTCACAACAACGAACAACTGTGTGCAACACCCATAAATACGCATTTCGGTATTCCCTAGTATGGCACATTTAACGCTTTTGTTGCATTGGTTAGCAACGAAAACTCCAGCGGATATAACCGCTTTGACCCGACAAACTACTTTGTATAATTTTGATATACTGAAATTGAAATCCATGTTGACGTACTCACAAATCCTGCATGATTTCCTTCATATACCACTGAATACATGTCCTATTTGGATGATGATTAGGCAGACATTGGGATCCGTAAAACTCGAAGAATTTCTGTCGGAAGCGAATTTGTCTTTCGGATTTCTAAACCTAAAATTCAAAAAAAAATATTGCCACAAATTTGCGAAAGTTCAAATTTAAAAAGCTAACGATAGTAAAAACAATTATTCGCTTTGAAAAGTAAATGCTCAGTGATAAATAAATAGACAAAGGCAAACAGGTGCATGCCGATGTGCAGATGTGCAAAGAAATTTTTTTTCCAACATGCTTACCATACTCTATTTTGATTTAACTATGAACTGTATATGCATTTCTTAACTTGCTTCTAGTAAGACAAGGATTAAAATATTTTAAAAAATTGAGAGGCGAAAAACATTAAATGTATGAGGATACAACGAAATAAATTCAGAGGACTTTCGACAAAAACAATGGCCTCTTCCGGTAGAGATGTTTCAATTTGGTTGAGGTTTCAAAAATTTCTCCTCTTCGGGATGAAAAAGATGAACACTAAGAAGTGTAACGTTTGAAGAAGGATTCCATTCCGTGTGAAGGTGGGTCATTAGCAAGCGTCTGAAGTGATTGAGCGAAACGAAGGAGGATGGAAATGTGAATTGCCCGCAGAACAAGTTTGCCAAGTTCTTGCAAATAACGATGGACAACTAAATGAAACGTAAAGTTGAGGAAAGTGAGGCAATCGTGCCGGTCCATCGACCCAAGGAGCACAGTGAAAGCGCACGCACTGAGCAGCAACCATTCAAGCCGCCTCCGATTGTTCAAGCTGATCACCTTCCGGCACTTTCAACTAGAGCAACAAAAAAAAAATTCAAATCCGAACAGCCGCCATTTCGGTGGCCGTTTTAGGAGCAAAATTTGTACAAGAGTAATATTCAAGGCCAATCGGAAAATTTCTGTGACTATATATGTGATTGAACGGAAGATTGCACAAGGTAAGTTGAACTTGGCGCTCTGCAACTGGCGAAACGTTGAATAAATAAAGTTCGTAGAGTAAGTTTTAAATCAGAAAAATTAACACTTTAATTTTCAGGAATTATTTTAGGGAAATGAAAGAATTTGATCAGCATCAGATATGAGAAAAATATGTCTTTGCAGTCGCACGATGATTAAAGATGTCGCTGGAATTGGTGAAAGAAGGCGAAAGCACAACGAATTGTTTTCGAACTGAGAACGATGAGGCTTTTTTTTCTCAAGAAATAATTCAGCAGTATTGTTTCGCTCCCTATTAGGTTT
>JPKZ01003186.1:523765-538198 GCA_000803305.1 Toxocara canis
GGGGAAAGGGGGAGGAGGATAGGTGGGGATAGAAGATCCTGACCAGAAAGTCAAGCAGCGATTTTGCGGTGGAGGTGAGGACTCCGTCTGGAAGCAATTTGTCCAGATAGGAAAACCATCGTTCAAACCGAAACAAAAGATTAATGAATCGCTTCTAAAAGAAAGTGCTGTTGCTACTCCACGAGGCACACAGTTCGGCGAGTTCTCTGTTAGGAAGTTCCTGGTTGAATGTTAGTTTCACCGAAGAGGCGCACGGTAGAGCGACCAAAAAATGGGTTAAAGAAAAACAAATTGTGAAAGCACTCTCTACCAAATTCCTCACAGAATATTACCCTAGGCTTTGAGCATTAAGTAAGCCTATTTTAATTTTAACATGTTTATTTCCTTTTTTTTTCATCCTCCACTTAGCAACAGCATCTGTTCGGACTTTGCTTTCGGTAATTGTTATGGCCAAAGAATAAGGTAACCTTTTTGGTACTTGCATCATTAAATTAGCTCATTGTCAACGCAACGCATATGTGGAGAGGGGTTTGAGAATGAACAATTAGTGCAAAGTGTTGTTACGCCAGTAAGGTCTCGTCGAAACATACTGCTAAAAAAGAAAAAAAAGTCCTCATTATTGAAACACTTTGAATTACTAGCCCCGTTACAAGTTTATTTGGCATCATGGAAGTTCGCCGATGAAACTATGCAAGAAATACTTTAGTAAGAGTTTAGTTGATAATCAAAACTCTAAGCCAAAATAACTTTGTTTGTTGACTTGATAATATTTTACGGCTATCAGCTTATAAGTTAGTGAGGTGTGTTTAATTATTTGGGATTTTTTTTTTGTAAGACACTTCACTATATTTCAAACATTTGTAGAAACTCTTTCAAAAATAGCCTTCTAAAGCAAAACGAAAAACTCAAAGAAAACCGGAAATTTATTGTACTAACGTCTATTCGTTCAAATGTATGATGTGCTCATTAGGTGAACGTTTGAAAGAGACAATTTTTCAACAAATAATACAAAATACACAAAATGAAATCAATCAGATGGCGACACAATCAGTCATCGTTAGATTTACGGCAAACTCGGAAAACGTCGGTCGACGATAGTACCAGTAGCGCAACCGATACGCACATAATGCAACAAAACGCATTCGTCATTTACGAATGGCGCATGTAAACTGGGTATCATTTTGCAGGAACAGGTAAAAGTGCATCATTTCCAACGAGTAAGTGTTTTTGAATCGACCGACCGCTTTTTGCAATTTCAAAATTTGAAAATGACATTTAGAAAAAGTTGATTTTTTCTTTGTTGCTTAGTCTATGGAATGAAAGCTATGCTCCAGATATAGAGGTTAACATCAAAACTGCGTTTGTTTTTTTTCTCCTACAGAATTCAAACAACAAATGAGGCGGAATTCTTCGAGTTGAAAATCCACCCCATTGTTTTATGAACGTGACATGAGACGTTTCCTTGATCAAATGAGGGGTTTTCATGTCGAAATACTTAATGATAATTAGTGCCGAAAATATGAGCTATAAGAACGTATACATATAGGGAAATGCACCGAGGACAAAAACTCAGTTGAGCATCGTAGCAGCTGCTAAACTATCAACTTTGATTGCTGGACTAGAACAAGTAAAGGAGGAACAGCGCCAAAGCTTTGGGATCTTACATTGTAACGCTGACAGTTGCAATTTCTTTATGGGATCAACGATCAAAATATAATCTTTTCAGTTGCGCAATTTTTTCAGCACAGGTTTTTCGAAACAGAACGGGTCAAGAGTTGATATTGATGGCGGAATGAACAAGTTTCAGCTATCGCTTTTCATATGTTAACTGCCGGTTGCCATTCTGCGTGACGAGTCAGGGCTGTGCGAAGCTGTATGTTATAAAGTCACATGCAGCTCTGTGACTGCAAAATAATGCTTCATAGTAGTGATCAAACATGTCCGCTGAGCGACTTAGTTAATTGCAACAACTCTTTTTATCGACACCTGTAGTTTCATCGATTCCCGTATCAATGTAGCTGACAATCATGCCCGCACACGGTTGTTTTGGCCTTTTTCTGAACACCTGGTGGTCAGCGTTTATGAAGACAAACCAACTGAAAATGGTTTATTTAGAAACCGTGAAAACCGGAATCAAAATATGAGCCCATATTATTGAGTATCACTGAAGACTTATTAGACTATTTCTTCTACGAGATAATATTTTATTATTGTTTTATTTAATTATTATTAATTAAGTATTATATATCTCGTTAAATTGCCTAATTAGCAAGACTAATTAGTCAAATTAACAGGATGTGATCGAAAGCTAAAAACTGTCACTGCAAATGTGAGTCTATTTGAGAAACCAGCACTGACAAATCAAGCTGAAGTATTTGAGGCAACTAATGATTTTGAAGAAAAAAAAACGTCATGAGAAACAATACAAGATGTGCTTATATGTACGCAACTTAAGCTATCAATGTCGTAATCGAGATCTTCTATCACTGATTTACGATCAAACCTGCGAGCAGATCACTGACTGATTCCGCCGAACATCGTACGCTGTTACCATTGTACCCGAATCTGCTTCACTTCATTATACTTAAGCTTCACATAATTGCTTTCTTCTGCTTTACAGCTGGTAATTTCAATGTTTGACTTTTGTTTTACTAAATTTGAGAAACGTAGCTGGCGACAAAAAGTAAACCAAAAAATCAACGAGTATTGTGATTTTTTGAAAGAAAAAAAAACCAACGAGTGCCTATATACCAGAAGGTAACTTGCTGAGCGACTTAGTTAATTGCAACAACTCTTTTTATCGAATTTTCATCGAACTACTAATGACGGTAACGGTACAACAACATATGGAGTTGTATTTTTAAAAAAACGAAACAAGTAGAACTGTTCGCTGTTACGTTTCTTTACGGTGCTCAAAACTTACGCGAAAAATTAACGTTTTTCTTTTGCGCACGTGATCTGTCAACGATCGTACAAAAATACCTCGTGGCATTTAGGCAGTAAGAACAGTAGCATTTTAAAGTGTTATATAATTTTAACATTTTAATAGCCTTACACCAATTTAGTAGACGTTCAGAGTAATGATGATCGATCACGCAGAGAATATTGTTTGTCGTGCTGACGCTTCCGAAACTTTAAAATGAACTATGAATTAGATCAATACGCAATATGTTCGACTAAAAGCTACACTCAACCATGCACAAATAAATTCTAATAGAATTACTGGACAGTTTTAATATGCAAACTTTTTTTTGCTCAATCAACGATAACAGTTCCGTTGAACTCGTTATAGCTAGCTCACGAGCAATCACCCGAATCAGAGAACCTCCTGCGATCAAACTTGATCGGCATAGTCCGTCACATTTCGAGCGCTCTAAAACCAAATTTTGAAACGATGCATGTATTTGTGGAGGTTTATTGCCGCATAGAAAACCATACAATAGGTAAAGTAGGTTAGTGAGAAAATTAACCTCACTTTCACTTCCGGCGTCTAAATTTGAGCGCTCCTTCGGTACAGAATATTTGATTTTCTGGAGTGGAAATGTTAAATTTATGGAGAGCGACGACGAAAGTTTGGAAGATATGGGCGCCAGCGGCGACAACAGTTTCGATACCGTAAACAGATCATATGTTCATTATCATCTAACACGATTCCCGTCAATGTAGCTGACAATCATGCCCGCACACGGTTGTTTTGGCCTTTTTCTGAACACCTGGTGGTCAGCGTTTATGAAGACAAACCAACTGAAAATGGTTTATTTAGAAACCGTGAAAACCGGAATCAAAATATGAGCCCATATTATTGAGTATCACTGAAGACTTATTAGACTATTTCTTCTACGAGATAATATTTTATTATTGTTTTATTTAATTATTATTAATTAAGTATTATATATCTCGTTAAATTGCCTAATTAGCAAGACTAATTAGTCAAATTAACAGGATGTGATCGAAAGCTAAAAACTGTCACTGCAAATGTGAGTCTATTTGAGAAACCAGCACTGACAAATCAAGCTGAAGTATTTGAGGCAACTAATGATTTTGAAGAAAAAAAAACGTCATGAGAAACAATACAAGATGTGCTTATATGTACGCAACTTAAGCTATCAATGTCGTAATCGAGATCTTCTATCACTGATTTACGATCAAACCTGCGAGCAGATCACTGACTGATTCCGCCGAACATCGTACGCTGTTACCATTGTACCCGAATCTGCTTCACTTCATTATACTTAAGCTTCACATAATTGCTTTCTTCTGCTTTACAGCTGGTAATTTCAATGTTTGACTTTTGTTTTACTAAATTTGAGAAACGTAGCTGGCGACAAAAAGTAAACCAAAAAATCAACGAGTATTGTGATTTTTTGAAAGAAAAAAAAACCAACGAGTGCCTATATACCAGAAGGTAACTTGCTGAGCGACTTAGTTAATTGCAACAACTCTTTTTATCGAATTTTCATCGAACTACTAATGACGGTAACGGTACAACAACATATGGAGTTGTATTTTTAAAAAAACGAAACAAGTAGAACTGTTCGCTGTTACGTTTCTTTACGGTGCTCAAAACTTACGCGAAAAATTAACGTTTTTCTTTTGCGCACGTGATCTGTCAACGATCGTACAAAAATACCTCGTGGCATTTAGGCAGTAAGAACAGTAGCATTTTAAAGTGTTATATAATTTTAACATTTTAATAGCCTTACACCAATTTAGTAGACGTTCAGAGTAATGATGATCGATCACGCAGAGAATATTGTTTGTCGTGCTGACGCTTCCGAAACTTTAAAATGAACTATGAATTAGATCAATACGCAATATGTTCGACTAAAAGCTACACTCAACCATGCACAAATAAATTCTAATAGAATTACTGGACAGTTTTAATATGCAAACTTTTTTTTGCTCAATCAACGATAACAGTTCCGTTGAACTCGTTATAGCTAGCTCACGAGCAATCACCCGAATCAGAGAACCTCCTGCGATCAAACTTGATCGGCATAGTCCGTCACATTTCGAGCGCTCTAAAACCAAATTTTGAAACGATGCATGTATTTGTGGAGGTTTATTGCCGCATAGAAAACCATACAATAGGTAAAGTAGGTTAGTGAGAAAATTAACCTCACTTTCACTTCCGGCGTCTAAATTTGAGCGCTCCTTCGGTACAGAATATTTGATTTTCTGGAGTGGAAATGTTAAATTTATGGAGAGCGACGACGAAAGTTTGGAAGATATGGGCGCCAGCGGCGACAACAGTTTCGATACCGTAAACAGATCATATGTTCATTATCATCTAACAACTAGTACAGAGCAACTGTTTGATGAAATGCAGGGTAGAAATTTTTGTACATGCCAACTAGTTTTTAGGGATTTATTAGATTGTTTAAGGAGGACTCAGAAAGCACACATCATGCCACTGAACTCTTCTCCACCGACCTTACCCCTACTTTATACCTTATTGTTTAAGGAACGATATAAAACATAAAGGTGGGTGAGACAATGATCGTGTGTTTATTTCAATATGCCTAATAAAAGATGGCGATATTTGCATTGCAAATTACTTCTAAACATCTGCAATAATTTAATGGAGCAAAATTTATTATGATGAAGCCTATGGCTCGGCTTATTGACTGGTTAATAAATGTCTGTATAGCAAACTTTTGCATTCTATAAAATTCGAAGTCTTTGCACAAAAACATCCAGTATACATTGAAGTGAAGACTGGGCACTGAGTGAATAATGTTTTTTTTTTCCTGATCTTAACGATGCATGTTTGGTTTGGAGTAATCGCTTCAAAGTATGTCCTGTGTGCTAAGATGTGCTTCATTATGACTGAAATGGTTGCATCGAAGAAAATATTAGGACTGAATGAAGATAACGCGTTGTAACGACGGTTTAAAATTCTACAACGAACGAGATCTTCGACCTTTTAGGGGACATTAGGTAATATGGCAAGTGGATCAAAATGGAACCAGAATTTGAATTATGAGATGCGAACTTGGAAGGACGTCTCGGAAACTAAGTTTAATAGCCGACCTAGTTCGCCGCTAGCCGCTCTCTTACAAAACGCTCTGTGCGTCTGGGCAGACGACGCCGACGCACCACCGTTAACAGTTTAGGTGTACCTGTTTTTTTGACAGTGAAATGTAGCCGTAACGACCAGCCCTCAAATAAAGCCGCAAGGAAGTATGGCTCGAGCTCAGTGTTCGTCCAGTTTCCCCTCTCAGCATCAACCTCATTTTGAGAATCAGATTATTTTAAGCATTCAATTCCCAACTTCACTCGACCATTTATAGCATTCGGTGATCTTGTCGTCAAACGCAATTTTATAAGCACTTTTACGGAACCATTATGCGGAATTCGCAAGGCTGCCTTTTACTTATGCTTGTCGCTGTAAGCTGCGCTTTCGATGTGACCCTATTCAAAAATATGGTGAGATCTTTTCTCATATATTCGTCAAATTAGCATGCCGTTCAATTTTCCAACCTTTTTTTCCTCAACTTTTAAACTCTTCAACAATTCTCGAACTTTTCAGCCGTTCAACTTTCAATTTTCCAACCTAGATTACTGTCTGTTCAAATTCAACAGTGTTTCATATTCGTTAAGGTTTTTCCCCGCTGACGATGGCGATTGCTTTAAACATCAGATGATTTTCTCATTTCGCCTTGTGAAAGGCTCACAGCTATTATTCCATTTGGTGACTCATCTGAGCGGCGATGCTTATTTTATCTTTCAACAAACATGGAAATCGATATGCAATTGTGAGCAAGGTGTTGGAGTCAGCTTCCTAAATGAATATTAGTATCATGATAGATGGCACTTTGTATGAAGCAGTTCATGATAACTGTACACATTTTAGCTTCAAGAACAATATAACTTCTATCGTGCGCTGCATAGCGCGCCACCTGTTCATCTTAATCGAGCAATTAGTGGAACGTCGGAGCGATGGTCGGAGGTATTAGGAACGCAGCCGAGTCGAGTGTGCCTTCATCATAGTGGCAGAGGTACTTGATATTATTAGTAGGTATACTTGTTAATAGCTCGCATTCTTTGTCTGTTCAATGTTGGCAGCATGCAAAAAAAAATGTTGTCGAATATTTCGGAGAGAAGAATACACAACGAACAAGTGCACTACCTGCAATGAAGAAGTTTTTGGGGTGTGCAAAAGCTAGTAAATGTGTGTTTGCACGGCAACGCTTTATGCTCTTCGAGTACGTGTTAATCGTGTGTTGCGATTTTGCAGGCGGTGAAAACCTCTTCTTCTATTGGGCGTATCGACCAATTTCTGAACTTGAACTTGCCGAAATGACTGCTAAAGCTTTTTACAGGCAAGTGTAACCCGTAGAATATTTCCGAAAATCACCAAAGTGCAAACATATTTACTCGCGAGGAGAAATTATAATTTTGAATTTTTGCAAAAATCGTTCAAGTAAAACATTCAGCTTACATTTTTCTTCGACACTTCTAGAGAGTGCAACTCAGTAGTTAATTTTCAGTGCAAATGCTTCGTCATCTAAACTTGCACCTAAATGAACGCAATTAAATGAAGTTAAGAAGCATGTTCTATAGTTATGCGGGTTAATATTATGGTAATACTGACTCTGCTAATATCTCATCAAAGCTAATAGAAATCATAGAAAGCTAAAACGAAGGCTGTGGTGTTTGATGTCATGTAATTTTGATTTTTTCTGCTAAATATGCCAAGCTCAGAAATGCGTTTTCTGCAAAGAACAAAAATTTTTCGAGGTCGCTGTTTGAATAGTTTCTTGCCGTCCCCGATTCTACCAAGTTGGCCAAGTAAACGGATAAAAAACTCGGATGTTTAGAAATGTGTCCAGGAATGGCAACTGCAGTGTATAGCAATTAAGCTTACCATGAGGAAATTGCCAAGTTTTTTTTTCTTAACTCTTCAGATTTATTTGGCCTGAACTTAATCAGATTGTTAAGACAACGGGTGAAATGAGTTTGCTCTCCTCAACGTCTCTATGTATCTCCTTTTTCATCCCAAACTTTCAAATGAGCAGCGGTTCCTGGAAATGTTTTGATCATTCGCCTAGATATCAAATGAATGAGCTTAGTGAGTCGATTGCCAAGCATTTTCTACTTCGTCAAACAGGCGAAGAACAATTATAATTTAGCAGTGAATGTTCCAGAAATATGCCTATCGCTTAAGCTCAAGTAAATTTTTTCACAAATGGATCAGATCGAGCTTTCTCTATCTCAGTAATCAGCTCGTTCAGTTCCTTCATTTAATTTCAATTTTAGTGAAATCGCAAACAAGAATACTTTCTCGAAAAAATACTAACCACTGCAATTTCTGGGGCTTATACGGCACGGGAAACCATTGTGTTTTGCCAAAATTTGTTCTTTTTTTTCTTTTGTTCAGTAGACATTGGTTGCAGGGAAATTATTCTTTACGATTTTTCCCATCCTGGTTATCGAAAATCTGCGGCACATTTCACCGAAATGATCTGGCGATCGGTCAGCGAAATTGGAATCGGCTTATACATGAACGTTTACAAGTAAGTTGAAAAGTAATGCGCTTGTTCACCGTAAAAGAAATAACTGAATTAAGTCGAGGCTCATCTTACGGTTCCGAATCACTACATCTGTTGACATCATTAAAGGTTGGCTGGTTTGACTTCCTTTCCAGCTCATATTTCTTGTAGATGGAAAGATGAGGAGGAATGAGGAAGGAAAGATGTAGGGAAGCGGAAGACGAGGAAAGAAGGGGAGGTGGAGGAAGAACAAATGGTACTTTTGAAGTTATGTCGTCTATTCTCGCATGACGCTACAGTGCGAACTCGCCGCTCTTTTAATGTTACCGTACAATCAATTTAGGCTTGTTCAATCGTAAACACCTTTTGTTTATAAAAAATTTATATAGTTTTTATTTTTAGGAGTGCATATTGAGCTAATTTACCTTAGGTCGATTCCAGTATGGAAACCATCAAATAGTGATGTCGTTAGCGCAGTTGGCTATTGTAAAAAAAATGAAAAAAAGTGGAACTAGTTCTTTCACTAACACCACAAAATTTCTAGTCGTTGTTGCAATTAAGGTTAAACGACCTTGATTAGAGGGCAAAAACAACATTACTCTCTGCACACAATTACGTACAACTAATAGTTTACGTGTACGCTTTTTTTTGTTGTTAACTTTAAGCAACAGACTTGTTTTGTTACGAGTCATTTGATCGAGTAATGGTGTGAGCAGCAGTTTAGAAAATAGACTTGTCTTTGACAAGACACTGTTGACATCGCCAATTTTAACCATTTCAAATGCATTTTCGTTGCAACCATCCACGTGATTCAGGCGTTTGGATAAGTGGGAGTGAACATTTGCAGCTATAAGTACCCCGAAGCATAAAATTTTCGCGCCGATGCCGCACGCAGCGGTTGAAAAACATCCTGTTGGTCTAAAATATAGAAGTGATTTCGAGTTATCTCTTACTTTGATAAGTTACATCTCAATTAATTGCTGATTCCGCTTTTAGTGGACAGTCATTTAGAGCAGTCTTATGGAGCTTCCAACGTTCACTTTCCACAGCACCCAAACCTTCGTTATGCACTTGTCTCACAAATGAGTCCTGCTGTGGGTTTTTTTTTGTTCACTAGTGCATCGCAATGTTTCGGTATTCTCCACTGAGAAAATCAAATTTTCGAAAAATTCAAATGAAACATTAGCAGATCTTTGAAAAGCTCATTCTTTTTTTACCCTTAACAGTGAAGCTTACATCGCTTCCGATTGTTTCTATTTCACTGGACTTCCGTTACTCATTGGGCTAACAGTTATGTTTCTCATTTGCTTCCGGTAGCTGCTCTGATCTTGTTATTCATTCGCAAAGTTGCAAAGTTTATTTGCCTATTAGCAAAAACAATTCATACTGCATCGTTTCTGAAACTTTATTTACTCGGATGACATTTCACTCCTAAAGCGTTCCATTCAGGAAAAAAGCATTTTTGAATTCGTATCAGTAAATGTTAAGCAAAGGCAAGGTTCAAAGCTAAAACATAGATATGCGCTTTAGCATAAGCTTTAAAATTTTTGAACTCATGCACGCATATTTTAAAAAATCTCATGTCTCATTTTATCGAGACCTGGAAAATTCCCTAAGCGCTTAATAATTAATTAATTGTTCTCGAGGACCGATCCGCATACGAACCAGCCGGCAGACAACTGAACTTGTTGTTATGCTTCGGATTTTACGAATTTGTGATGTGATGCTTTAAGGTTTCTAAAACTTTTATGCTCATTGCTCAGTGCAATGCGTTTCATTGCTATAATCGATTAAATCAGAAGTGCTTATTTTCAAAAGAAATTAGGCAAAAGTTATGCATACTTTTAATTGCGTGAAAAATATGCAAAGCGCAAAACATTTAAGATGCCAACGTATATCGAACGATGCAAACAAGACCTTAATCGTCTTATCTTCGGTTAAAATTTTACCATGTATGCTCTACTGTTAGGTTTTTTGGCGACGCTGCCAAATTAGAAATATTTCAAACGATCCGTTTAAATTAAATAAGAAGCCTATCGAGTTGGATAATTTTTCAACGAAATACATGAAATGTTCTAGTGAATAAGCTAGGTGTTTTGTTGATTGATCATGCGTGAAGAGTTTTATTCCAAAAACGCGAGTAATAGCAAGACGGAAAAATAAGAGGCTTATTTTGCAATTTAAAATTTTTGAACTCATGCACGCATATTTTAAAAAATCTCATGTCTCATTTTATCGAGACCTGGAAAATTCCCTAAGCGCTTAATAATTAATTAATTGTTCTCGAGGACCGATCCGCATACGAACCAGCCGGCAGACAACTGAACTTGTTGTTATGCTTCGGATTTTACGAATTTGTGATGTGATGCTTTAAGGTTTCTAAAACTTTTATGCTCATTGCTCAGTGCAATGCGTTTCATTGCTATAATCGATTAAATCAGAAGTGCTTATTTTCAAAAGAAATTAGGCAAAAGTTATGCATACTTTTAATTGCGTGAAAAATATGCAAAGCGCAAAACATTTAAGATGCCAACGTATATCGAACGATGCAAACAAGACCTTAATCGTCTTATCTTCGGTTAAAATTTTACCATGTATGCTCTACTGTTAGGTTTTTTGGCGACGCTGCCAAATTAGAAATATTTCAAACGATCCGTTTAAATTAAATAAGAAGCCTATCGAGTTGGATAATTTTTCAACGAAATACATGAAATGTTCTAGTGAATAAGCTAGGTGTTTTGTTGATTGATCATGCGTGAAGAGTTTTATTCCAAAAACGCGAGTAATAGCAAGACGGAAAAATAAGAGGCTTATTTTGCAAAAGAGTTTAGTGCTTGCTTCTCAGGGAGTATATTTTTAAACGAGAAAGAAGCGCATTTCACGAATGCCATTGTATTTGTTGTGTGCGTTATGGATAAGCATACGGCAACGCGTCTCGCATTTTCGCTTAGCTATAACCGTTCCTGATAGCGCGCACTCTTTTCACAAATCGTTCATCAAGCGTCGAACTGTTAGCGTGAGATGAATCGACTGTGTATTTTACTGGCGAAATATGACGATGAAGTAACCTCTCCAATATGTAAAACTCATACAAAGTAGTACTTAAAATCTGGATTGCAATACCATACAAAGTAGTAATTAAAATCTCCATTGCAATACAAACTTTATATTTGCCAATAACAGTCGAGAATGATTATTGAGAGACCATTTTCGATCTCAGCCTTCAGTGACTGTGCACATGTATTTTTAAAAAAAACTATTCAGTTAAGGTTGTTTGAAATTTAAAATAGAAAAAAAAACGATGGCAAATGAATTTGCGAGTATTGATGCTCTTCATAAATCGTTTTATTTTAGAAGTCAACATGGTAACTGCAGTATTGGAACTCGACGGCCAGCATATGCGTATTTCGTCACCGTGCAGCATGAACCACATGGTAACGTTGAAGGAGCGCTTAATTTCAAGAGAAATGTACTCGAATTGGTTAGGAGGCGTAAATCTGTGCGTAGATCATGAAACGATGATTTGCGAGGAGATCGATCAGTGAGATGTGTTTTTCTTTTGCATTCCAAATGAGCCGTTTTGTTTTGAATTTGAATTATTCTTGTCGTTCGGCGGAAACTCTCGAACTTCTATCGAGAACACATCCTGTAGTATTATTATTTTTGAAGTATTTTGTACCGTCGTTCTACGCCTCGAAAAATGTTCTACGTAAAAAGGACATTCTATCTCGATGAGTTTGAAGACTATGCTATTTGTTTTTTGCAAACGTTAACTTCATTACGGTACATTCAAAAACTAGCTCAGTTACCATAAGTGAACTACGATCGTTCTCTGACGTTTGACATGATCCGTTCGATTCGATGTTCTTATGAGCGGATTATTGATCGATGAAACGAGATATCTGAGGATGTTTAAGTGTGTCGACGAGCGCAACTTATAGCTATAGGAGCTAATTGTTTGAATAAGCGAACAAAGCTAACCGATTTGTTCAGCTCCGCTGAAACACGCGAATATGTGCGTCTGAGACGTATATTACTGAATCAGCGACTGAAACACGGGCTTATCTGCGAATTCTTCACCATACTCTTTCGTCCCTGATATACTGAGAGGTAGTTTGATTGTGCATTTCAACTANGGGGTGAAATATAAATGTTATAGTCCTTTTTACGAACTGGAATCTGTGCTCGTTAACAAGTCATAGAGGGGCCATGGAACATAGCGCAGATAGTGTGACGCAAGAGACACTCAGTTTTGACAAGTTGTGACTAACAAGACGTACGCCATTAAGCAGCATTTTGTGTTTGCAGCGAAATATTTAACCATTCACTCATTTACAGTTGTCATGAATGGCTCAATCAAAGGTGACAACCGTTCAACAAGAAAGCAATCTCCGTCTTATGCAACTAGGTCAAAATTTTATTTGTGGTGCCATTTCAGACATGCTGTTGACTAAACGAGTAGTAAATACGAAATTACGCTAGAATTTATTGCGTAATCTTTTTTTTTCCACAAAAATTAAAGTTTCATCTAAATTCTAACGTTTTTCAAACGTAATCGGAATGTCAAAACTAACGATATATAAAATGCTGAAGGCGAGTAGGCAATATTTGCTAATTTTTGCGAAATGCTTAAAAACATTCCTTCTGTTTTTTTCAAGGCTCTTTAATGTACATATTTGCCATTTTAATGAACCTTATAATGTTGTGTGTTGTTTTTTCTTTTGTCGTCTTCAATAATCAATGAAAGTGATTACCTTTGTTTACGACACACCAACCGCTCGTTTAAATGAAAGTACAGAAAAATTACTGACATCTGAAACGACATACGCTGATCGTTTCGTTGGCATTCAAAATACGCAACTGATGATGATAACGAACAAGCACAGGAATGACAAAAATGTAACGTGACTCAAACAAGCAGAAACATTGTACACGTAAAGCTACCGCTTTTTGAAGCACGTTCCAAAATAAAGGATTTGAGTAGTCATGAGGAAACTAGGCTAGGAATTTAGCTTTGTTTCTTACATGAACGGACAGAGAGGAAACATGTCACGCAATTAAAGTTGGGCTTTTTTTTTTTTCGAGGACTTTAATTTATAGCGTTCGAAATTAAGCTCAACATCCACAAAAGGCGAACAATGAAAATGCCTCTGCAGTATTTCATCTACTTTGATGTTGGGATAGGCATATAGAAAATATCAATAGAAATGGGGATCTTTAAGCGCACTGATTTGCAAGAGAAATTGTTTGCTCGGAGCTACACGACTGCAATAATCTATTGATGGGAGCTTATGAGAGATTGTTTATGGTTACCGAAAATTCTCTTTTTGCGACATCAGAGCGTCTTTGCAATGTGCAGCATACAATCCGAAAGTGCATTGCTTTTTCGCAAAATTGCGATTTTTTGCACTATTTTACCAATTTTTGCAATACTATTTTTTACCAATTGCAATATTTGCAGTTATATCATCAATCACTTCAGCCATACAAATATAATAAGAGCAGCGCTGAAATGCGTTCATTATCTTTCTCCGTCGGTCTGCAAAGTCCCATTAAATTTTATCATGCAGCTCATACAGAATTTCTCACGATTATGACCTGCCTTAGGCATGAAATTTGTAGGGTTGGTTTTTTATCTGTTACGGTTGAAGGAGGGCGGGCAGTAGGTCAGTGGTAGATCTCCCGCTTCGAATGCGGGGAGACCTGGGTTCGATTGCCGGCTGCTTACCCGACGGATCGCCAGCAGGCTGACCATCAGGCGTTCCGAAAATGGACAAAACAATCATGCGTGGGCATGGTTGTCAGCTGCATCAATAAGGGAATCGATGAAATTTACAGCTGCCTTTGCATCACTTTCCATGGTTGAAGGAGTTCATTTCATTGTTTGCTGTGAGATACTAGCCAAAAAATGAACCACTCGGAATAATACTGAATCAGG
>JPKZ01003186.1:547728-570343 GCA_000803305.1 Toxocara canis
TATAATATATTTATGTGCATTAATTATGGCAGTTATGGTTTTTTGAACATTGATATCAAAGGGGCGAAAAAACCTTATAACAGATACCAAGCAACCCAAAATTTTCAATTACCTTCTTCGAATTTACTGAGAGAGGCATTTCAGCAGTCTCATTCTCGCAGACGCGATCCTTCGTCCGTGTTGGCGTTTTTGCGATTATTGGATCGGCATTCTCAGCATTTGACGTCGACGAGGTCGCCGTGCTAGTACTTGGACCAATTCCATCTGCAATAGGAACCACTGATGCCGATGATCGCAAAAATTGCGAATCGTCCGTTGATAAAATCGGCGTTTTTGTAGTCGATATAGTACATTGTTGATGCTGTGATGTTGTAGCGATATTGTCGAGCATCTTCCAGTTCATGAAGCCGTGCTTCTTGAACCGTATAAGGAACACCAAAGCCCATGTCGCTTTCTGCAATTGCATTGCGACAAATTATTTGGTAATGTAAGCTATATAAATGAAGCACTCGTCACGCGTTACTCATTAAGATGTTAATTGGCTTAATGCTCTTCTCATACAAGCACAACATATTCTTGTTATCAGACGTTTCAGGCAAACTTACCTCGCCATCTCTGACAGTACATTTCGAGGAGTGCAAATTGGAAGCGTTCATATTCAGCTTCTATTTGTTCTTAAGACATAAAACATTTTGCACACTCATTTCAAGAGTGTGCTTATTTTTACTTATACAACAGATACTACTGTACGTTCATATCAGAGTAAATTCAGGAAGTTGTTGGATGATTGCTTTCGCTGCAAAAATTGATTCTTAAAAAACTCCCATTTATAATTACAGCAAAAGAGTCATCAATAACTTTTCTGGATGAATTTAGCAGAAAAATCATTGACTGTTGAAATTCGGCGCTTTTAAAGTAATACTAGGTTGGTGTGGCCTTAAAGTTTCGTGTAGATACGATCGGCCAACGATGCAGAGCTCACGAAGGGTAAATAGCAAAGCAACAACAAACACTAGTAAATATTTCGAGAATTAAAAAAAGCGTTCATCTTCGTAGCGTTAAAAAGCGCGTCATGTTTATCATATTTTCGCAAAGAAGCAATTAATTACAGTCACTTTTGCCCTCTGCACGAGGTAGCATACCCAGGAAATAGTTGCCCAGTACAGAGCGGCACATATTTGGAACTGAGGACAGAAAGCATGCTGGGTAAAAGTTTAGCGCTATTGGAAATGTTAAAAGACACATGCATGTGTTTAGCGATCACTTTTCATGAGGATTCATCATCACTCGTGTTGTTGAGCGTTACTGAAATTGTTGCGTTGATCAGCGTGCTACGTCCCATTCGTTCCTGACGATAAGAAACAACAGCTGCTGCGATACGTACGAGTAGGACAACTGATGTACTAGAACATATGAAAACTAACTCTGAATCGTTTATTTTTGAGATATGATTTGAGACCTTCTTTAGAGAGCGGTTTGCCGACATTTGGTTGATTCAGTAACAAGTCGTTCGATGCACGTGCTCGTGAACCAACAATCCATTCGTGTTGAAGACATTCTTCCGGCAACATTCGCTTCCTTAATTAAACATACACACTAATTACGACGCGTGAACACACTCGTACACTATAACATTTTTGGCTGTTTACTGTTGTGAGGTGAAAAACAGTTTAATCGTTTATATTTCTTACCATGAGAGACCTTCTTTAGAAAGACGAACAAGCAGAACTCTTATGATGCCTCTTTCTACACCACTATACTGACGTGAATGTCATAGATTTTGGACCGTCATGTTTCTCGCTGTTGTCACTTCAATCTTACATATGAAATTCAAGGAACAACAGGAAATATATAGCGTTGTAAATGCTATTCAAAGATTAAAACGTGATAAGTCAATATCTTGTTATTCACACCTTCTTATTAAGTCAGTACGCCTTAAGATCTCGAAAGTAAGACCCAAGCTTAAAGTGTCTGTGAAATTAAAAAGAAAAATGGTGTATGTGTGAGAGAGAGTTTACATAGCAAGAAGCTTTTGAATTTAAGCACTTTCAAAAAAATGGATGTGCTTTTAAAGATCATATTCTAAAAAGTACCCATGTCTTTTAAAAGAGATTTTCTTCATTAGACAATAGCTTACATAGAAGGGTGTGGAGCATATAAATTTTGGCACTACTTAAGAGAAGACGTATATTCGAGAAGGACTTTTCCCGAGTGAGCACTTTCAAAGTAAGCAAATGGAGGGAGATTCAATTCTCTTTAAAAAAAACGGGAACACTTACTTCTGGTCATAAACGAGCAGTTTGGAAATGAAATCTTTTGCTGCATCGGAAATCCCTTCGAAAGCTTCCTCATCAAATTCCCATTCTCCCTTCTCAACTGCGCAATAAGTCTCTCCAAGTGTTTCGCCAAGGAAAGGCGAGATCCCCGATAACCTTAAAACAGTTTCTCCTCCACAGTCCTTAGAAGCTCAAGATGAAAAAGAGCGTAGCAAACCTATGTCATCTGGACTGCACACTCCTCAAACTCCCCCCTTCCCAACCTCCGCGCCCACCCTCCCCTCCCCATTCCTTTTCGCTAGATCAAGACATTTGTTTCAGTTTGAACTACCTGTTTCAGAAATGCTTTTTAAGTTCAAATAGATGGTTTTTATTAAACATTAATAACGACAGCTCAGTTATCGCGTTCTCTAATTTGTCAACGTTGCGAGCAAAAAAAAAAGACTAGTGAATTGTGAATCTGGTGGTCCGAGCCGCAGATATGTACATGAGCAGTGTAAAGGCACCGAAAAATTTGTCATTGGGAGCATTCTTTCGTTAAAATTTTTCAAAATTTTTCGTTTTTCTTGTGCTTTTTAAGTAGAATTTTTTAGGATTCTTGCCTGTGTTTTTCTATCCTAATATTATAGATCAGTTTTCGAAAAGTCCAATACTGCAGGACTGGAAAAGAAAGTTTGAAAGTTAATATGCGATTCAGATCACAACTGGAGTGCATATAAAGTCGACGCAACCATGGACAATTTTTGCAAGATAGTTCGGGTTATAAAATTTTAAAACGCTATAAAAATTTTTTAAAAAAAAACGAAAAAGTTCAGCACAACCTATACATTATGCTATCATATACTTTCAATCTAGTCGAATCCGCTAGAAACAGCGGCGGGCTTAATATTTATAAATCTCAACAGAAAGTTCCACCATTCGTTTGAAGGGTATCCCTGAGATGGTTTTTACATGGTGATCGAGGAAATTCCGTTTAAGAGCGACGTTACGTTTAAGAATGAGGAAGGTTAAATCTTTTACAAATAACAGAACACGACTGATGCTTGATATGGATTGTGAGGAGTTTTCCACTCTATCCCTTTGCAACCAACACTGTAGACATCAAATAAGTAAGTATTATTGTTCGTTGATTATGTCACCTTATAGACGCACTTACTCAACACATTCAAATTTCGTAATTGGAAATCGATAATAAGAATTTAAATGATGCTAACAATATGTAAGTGATAACTCCAATGCTCCACATATCGGTATGAAAGTCGATTGGCTCGAACTTTATCACTTCAGGCGCTACAAATTCCGGGGTACCGGCCATAAACAACAAATTTGATGATCCATCATAATATTGCGCTAGACCAAAGTCGATTAGTTTGATGCGGTTACCCGTTTGCGATACACACATAATATTTTCAGGCTGAAAATTTCAGTTGCCTATGGTGATTATCGCAAATAATAGAAAGCCATTGCAAATAGCAAAAGTCGATGCCGAATCAATTGAAAGACCAAAAATTTAGGTGGATAATTAAGTAAAACTATATCCAAAACTCAAGTATAAGCGGCTGTCATTATTGACATCATCATATGCCATTACAGAACGAGGATCCCACTAAAGTTTTCTGACCAAAAATATCGGGACACAGAAGCATTTTACAATTTTGCAGACTCTATATAAACGAACCTATAGGTTTGAATCATTAAATAACATATCGGAAATGTGCTGTAATTGAATCTAGTGTTGCACAGTCGTTAGGAAAACGCCGAACTCTCTGGCCAGACACCAGGTTTCATTTCTTCGGGATCTAGTTCCTCTGAGAATCTTGCTCAACTTTACTAATTTTTACTAGTCCCGAAAAAAATTTCCCTTCACAAACGACGGTTAAAACAGTATACTTCGAATTTATAAAAAGTAATTTTGAGGACGGCCAACAATAGCAGATTTTTTGCTCTTTGTTAAACCTCTTTTTTAAAGGCAATCTGCAATACCCCACCCACAGCAATTTAACTCTCAATAGCTCAGGCGTTAGTGACATTTTATACACACCTGTTTGCGTTTTCTTTAAAAAGGAATAAGAGACAAAAAACGAACAACAGAAATCAGCAAAGCGAAAAGAATAGCCTGGAGAAGGTTTGCTAGGGCTACAACGTCTCGGATGAGATACATGGTGGAAATGCAGAGTTATCATCATGTAGCAACTTACTGTGACTTTCACAGGAAGTGCTAAACCGGTTTTTTTTTCAGAGTCACTAGAGATATCCGGATTACTCTTCAAACCCCCCCCTCCCCTCTTTCCTCCCGGCTAGCGCACAAGATCCCAAAATCATGATGTGATAAAGGATCGCAAACGTAAAAGGCGCATATATGCACGGCGCCGACCCTATACTCATGTTCACTTTCACATCGGTCGCGTGTAAGTCGCATTTCATATGTGTAAAGCACTTGGCGAACGTTTTACGTTTTTGCTCTGCTATGGTCAATGAAACTGAGCATCACGGTTCATCTCACTGAAGCATATATAAGAAAAAGACTTGCTTTAATATCGAGATGAACAATATTCTTGCTATGAATATAGCTGACAGCTTCACATAGCTGGCAAACAATCATCACCACAGCCATCTCGGTTAAAATATAATTGTCATCGACCACTCTGTCGAACAATTCACCTCCTCGTACACTGCAATGAGTAAGGTAATTTGACTTTCCTTCTAAATGCGTTGAATTGAAAGAGTAACTAGTAAACGAATAAAATTTTTGCGTGTAAACGGCAATATTTCTAAAATATTGAGGATTTAAGTGAACGTTTCCGGTACGCAATGTGAATACAGCAAAGCTCAGAAATATATTCCACAAGATCAGCAAGAACTCTAGAAGAATTCGCCTTGATCGATTCAAACGACCGACTACCTTCTCCAAGTTTATGCGAAAAACCGGCTCATTTTTATGCATCAAGTAATTATGATCTATTCTGAGCGAACTATTCACAATCGTCAATGAAACAGAGAAATTTCTTTAGAATTGCTTTATCGCTACCGATATTGAAAATTAGAGAAAACCTAGCAAAATCTACTATTCACGAAATTTTGTATCGACACAACTATCGCCGAGTTCGTTGAAAGCGCTTTTGCGATCAAAACTACAAGCATAGCTATGTTCAATAGTTCATTGCAAGATTTTCGTATAACCCACAACAAATCACATGCGAGTAAGAGTAAACTCGGTAAAACTGTTCTAGAAGATTACATTTGAAGAATAGAAGCAAAATTTACGCAACAAGTCATCATTACTGCAAAACTCATTCATCTGATTTAAACTGTTCTTTTTAAGGCACTTAAACAGCAAAAAGCTTTCAAAAGTTGAAATCGATTAGAGCGCATAGCTCGAAACATAAAGATGATAAGCAGAAAAACAGCTCACACTTCCATAACCAAAATGATGTCGTTGTCCGGAGTGGAGAAAGCGTCATAAATTTGTGCGATACGTGGATGTCGCATTTGTGTCATTATTGCCACCTGAAAACTTACCCATTTCCGGAACGCGAGCACAACAGCCTTTTTCTCATGAAACAAGGAGGAATTTTTGCAATAGGATGAGATTTAAAGGCAAATTTAGGCCTTAACACCTCTATTAGTGATACGTTGAATTCTTCTTGTGAAGACTGATAGCAGCTTTTCACTAACTGAACTTTCATATATTATCATATTTTAAAATAATCGATCGGAATTGAGTATTGCGTTTGATCGATTGTTTTCGATCAAAACCGACCGAATTAATCGTCTATATGTGTCTCTTATTTTCGAGAACCTTACGGAAGACAAACATATCGATAAGGCTTGCTGATAATTCCCCTCTTCCACACGCTTCAAGGAGAGATTTCTGGTAAGGCATCGAAAAAGTGGCCATTAGGAATGAAAACTTTATGCAAAGCTGTGAAAAATAAAAACGCCTCATAATCAGAACGTAAACCAAAACTGATGAAGCGCGCCCCGATCGACTCTTTTTGTCATTCAGAATCAACGCTCCGCTATCAAAAATTAAAGAATGTAGTAATCAAAATTCCACCTCCTCATCAATTTTGGATTTGAAATACAGAAGAGACAAATGGGAAAGACAAATATGCGCTTGTAGCATGCCAGTTTTAAAGATCGACTTTAATACATGCCGTTTCACACACAGATTACACTCCATAGGCATGAACTGAGCGAACGCGCTTCATACAAGGTGTTTTCAATGTGCCTGTTCCCGTTCATTAGAACTATTGCTGCATTCCTTAGTTTTCTTAAAATATCTTAAAAGGTCTTAAAAGAGAAGGTGCCTATTCCGCTTTCTTTTCATTTTTCTCTTTTTTTTCTTTTTTTCAAAATTTCCTTTTTATAGCCACTTGAGAGAGAACTGAGAAAATGAGCATTGTTCAGAAATCGTATGAATGATACAAATATGCGAACAGTTTTCATAAGGGTTTTAGTAAACCTCTTTTTCGACTTGTGCTCTATCCGCATCCCGTCTTATTTTGATTCTTTTTGCGGCCAATTCTAATCCGGTCGCTTTTTCTCGACATCGATAAACTTTGCCAAATTTACCTCTGCAATAAAAGTGTTACGTAACTGGAAGCAATGATAAAGTGAAAAAAATTCTCCTGAGATGAGCAAAAAAACGAAATAAAAATGATTCCTTTCATTATTTGATTCCATTACATCCTTCACAATTTGAACAAAAGTTGCATTCTTAAGAATTTTAAAAAAAAAAGCTCAATAAAAATTTCATAGATCTGATATTGGCGTTGCCGCACCGTTTGACAATGTTCAAAATTGTTTAACAGGATTTTTTCAATAGTTGCAATGAAACATTTCGTTAATTAATTAGTAGTAGCTTAATAAAATCAGTAATAATAAATTCAACAAATGCAATAAAGTAGACGCTATATGAACTCTAATCACAACCTATGTTTTAATTGCAGCCATTAAAATCTATAAACGAGTTTATGCCGGAGTTATATTCATATTACATATTTGCGATTCGCATATTACTTACTAATTATTACTCGTTGTTTTTTTTATTCCGAGCATAGCACAATTCCGATCTGTTTAAAACGGTGATGTGCTAAGCTTGCAATGCTAATTAATTATTTAAAGTAACCAACGATTTCTATGAAAGGTATCGCATAATGAGAAGCGCTTCTCGCTACTCGACAATTAACATATATCCTTCGCACATATTGTTCCACTTTATTTTAAGTGAACGTTTATCAGTCGTCGTCCGCCTAGTCATCTTTGGCTAATCGTCATTTGGCCAGTCTTGCTGTACGTTCTTACGACACATTAAAGAACGAAGAGAACTGAAGTGGCAAAACTGAGCAAACTTACTCTCCAATTTCGTCGAAACATTCGTAAAATTTTGAAAACTTCTCATTAGCTCGAATGCGTACAACTTCCTTTATTTCAAAAGGTAGTTTTTCCTCATCTGCAACATGATCGAAATTAGAACACACTCCTAATCATGAAAAAGAAACATGAAAAAACATGTTTGGCGAAAACATGAAAAAAACATGAAAAAGAAAATTTTGGCGAGAAACCATTTCATTGGAGTGAAAAATAGTATGAAGTAAGAAGTAAAAAACAAGAAAGATGCTCACTGGAATAATCAAGGTTCAAATTGTGCATAGTGCTATCGGCGCTGGAATGAAAAGAATCACTACAACCAGAAAAAAAAACACTCGAATTTACACTGAGAAGGACGACAAAGCAAATAGAATCGCTTAAAGCTAGAGCCGATTGATCACTTGTAAATCAATAAACTTACTATCAGAACAGCAGTAATGTTCACTAAGGAGATACCA
Organism: Toxocara canis; assembly: GCA_000803305.1. NCBI lineage: Eukaryota > Metazoa > Nematoda > Chromadorea > Rhabditida > Toxocaridae > Toxocara > Toxocara canis. The sequence continues at coordinate 555,836 of JPKZ01003186.1, forward strand.
ATCAAACGTTAAGAATATTTATTGAAAAAAGAAATTGGAATAAGTCATATGCGCTAGTTTTCGTAAGGAAATATTTAAATTATCATTGAGAAAATAAGTCTAGTGGACAATTCTTCTATCTTCAAATTCAATTTCGAGCAACTTATGCATTCCTAGATGAAAAACTCGTACATTGCAGTAATTTTTCTTGTACCGTTGAACAGTAAACATTCTACTGTAAAAGTGTACCACTCCTAATCGACCAAGCCTCACTATGTAGAAGATTGTGCTTGCTCGAAGCATATAACCGTTATCTGTACTTCACTCTCGTACACATGAGCACATCAGCAAAAAAAAAAGTCAGAATCGCCTGCCGCCTTAATTGCGAACAAACGATGCTTAATACTACGTCTCTGTCGATATGCGTTGTGAAAATCAGCTAGATTTGATCGTTATCAGCTGTCGGGGGCAATCGTAATGAAACTCTGTTATAAACGGATGAAGAACGAGTGGCAACAGCTTGAGAATGGCGACTGCATATCATCAAAGCCAATGAAATTACTACTACTACAGATTGGTAGTAGCACTATCATTTGACTTCCGGTAATTACACTCTTAATTGCGTTGTTAATTCATTGACCTCACGTCGCTTACTACTTAGAAAAAAATGTTTGCATTCAGGATAAGTAGATGTGTCATCTCAATGATTTTAGAGAAAACTGGCGTGGTGCAAAAGAATTAAGCACCAAGCTCTTGGACCTTTTCCTGCATCGCGAAATAAGAACAATAGTATACGTGCAGCAAGTTCTCCAGTTTCTATGCCGTTTCTATGCCCTGCACTCTTCACTACAAGAAGGTGGCGGAAGTAATTGAAGGCGTTCGTGGTAAGTTCCAAAACAAGCTCGCGAACCTAGCGCAGCGTTATTTAATAAACAATGTTGAGCGTTCAACATTCTCAGTGGCGTCAACTAGTTGTATAATTGCGATTCACTGTGATCGTTTGAAGGGCGAACGTGAATCCGGTCGGAGGAAAGCTAGGTGAAGTGGTTCGTTCGAAATAACTGCTAAAGGTGCCACAAGATAAGCATTCATTGCTGCATGTTGTAAAGATGAGAGAGAGAGAGAGTGCAAAAGGTACAACAAACTTATGTAGAAGAAGCGCGACAAGCTAACAGTCACTGCACATCCACTTGAGAAGTTCGACAATGCAGTTAGCTAGCTCAATGAAACGAAATAAGCGTACAGATGTTTCGGTGTTTGGTTCACCAATTAAGACCGTAGTTCAAAAACACGCATTAATTAATTTACCGACATTTCATTTCTAGTAAATTAATTAATTAATACGAGTTCATGATCTACGCAAAAATGTTAATTAAGTCGATGCGCGTTTCCGGTTGGTATTAAATCCACAAATCGATTGTGAATATCTAGCTCATATCTGAGTGCTAATGCACTTCCTAGAATGTCTTATAATTTGACCGAAATCCGAAAAAAAAAGGTTTCATGTTCTTAGACGTTGTTCCAAAATTGTTGCCCAACGATTCGAAAACTACAACAACCATTTCCAGATTACAGTGGCACAAAAAGTACGATCATTAAACGAAATGGAACGAGCTAATCACTTTCCAGACAGCTGGCTCAAACTCTAACCATGAACTGAAATGTTTACGTTTTCGGCTCCAGATGTGATAGATGAATCGAAGCGTGATCATTTATAATAATAAAATTAATCATTTATATTAAAAATTAATTAGTCATTTACACAATTATTTACAATGATAAAATTAAATACCAGCTCAAAATCTCAAGATTCTTGTTGAGCGGAAGAATAGTGCAGTGCAAAACTTTGTTTCGGATTCTTAGGAGAAGTACAAGTTCAAAAAGTATTCAACTGAATTCAATTATGCGAATTTAATACCTTCCATTTCTCACTGCACTGATAATTCGACTCTTCTTCGATAATAGAGTATTTGGTGATCGTGCGCTAATAGGAGCATTAATTAAGACTAAAGAAAGACAATATCAAAAAACTCATGTCTCGCTTGTTCGGTGTATTTGTTCCGCGGATAACCAAAGAAAAGGAAAAAAATGCTTATTACGCGGTTTAAAAAGTGTTCAGAAAGTGATTCCTAAAGACACAGTAATTACGATAATCAAAGGTCAAGCTTTTTGAGAAATGCAGCGTTCTATCATGATCAAAAAGCTTGTTGCAAGATGATAAAATGTCAACCGCGGCTTGAATATGATTATCCTTGCAGCAGTTCAAGTGAAATATTCATTACTTTTGATCTAATTGGCAGAGAAAAATGGACTTGAGGGGGGAGGGTGGGGAGGGGAGAAAGGAGGGGGAAAGGCAGAATGCTCTCCCTAGTGTTCATATCATATGTGATAAGTTCACCGAGAAATCATGATCAAAATATAGGCAGTTGAAAGAATGTATGCATACAGTGGCATTTGCTCGTTTCCTTGATTTACTGTAGTCGTTAAAATGCTTCATAAAAAGAAAAAACTGCCTTCATGAGCTTAAAACATATTGTCGGCTGACACCAAACGCAATCATATTCATGATATTTTTCATGACGTGTTCACTTTTCATCTGTTACAAAGAGTGTTTTACAAAATTAGATGCATAAGGTGATATGATAAGATGCACGGTGATAAGTTTTTTTATCTCAAAACAGTCGATTGTTTTAAAACACAGCAATAAGACTAGTTTGCCATTTTTGCAATCATGAAAGAAATTTTGTGTTTTTGCTTGAGTTAAATGGCACAAGTAAACGAACAAAACAAAGTGCTCGCATCTAAACAAGTCATCGAACGCTTGCTTGCATATAAAAAAGGCTTTTATAAACGGATTTTTGAAAACATAAAACATACACATCGTATCATCAACGAATATGCAGTTAAGACTTGAGCATTCTTTTCGATCGCCTCAGATTGCCATTTTGCTTGCTCGAATACACATTAGGGCATTCAATGCAAAGTGGTGTATAGGGCGGGCATTAGCTCAATGGTAGAGCTTCCGTTTCTTATGCGGGAAGACCTGGGTTCGATTCCCGACTGCTTTCCCAACGGATCGCCAGCAGGCTGACCACCAGCCGTTCCGAAACTGCTCAGAACAATCATGCGTGGGCATGGCTGTCAGCTGCATCGATACGGGAATCGATGAAATTATAGCTGCCTTTGCAATTGGGATTTTTGAAAAATTCGGTTCCACTTAATGGGATCTGATATCGGTTCACGATCACAAAGAAATAATTCAAACGTTCAAAACGTTCATATGATCTTGAAAGTGAATGGAAATATAATCTCTGTAACATTGTTAGCGACAAATTCGGCCAAGATCATAAAGCTGCTATATAAAGGATAGCGCTCAGATGACCTCAATATGAATTGTTACAAATTTCTTTGTTCTTTTAAATTGAAAGCAGCGTTAAGCTGGATAAAAAGAGTGTTTTCGAATGAACTCACGATGAGCACCTCTATACAAATGTAATCTATCGTCTTGATGAATAGCTGGTACTGAACATATGAAGTCTCAAGCTGAACTATTCGTCTAGAATTTGTCAATAACAAAGTCAACTTTCTCAGAAGTATATGCTTGAAGCCATAACTAAACTTTTTCAGCTCAAAAAGCAGAAATTTTTGTCCTTCCGGGTTTTTAAGGCAAACACAAGTTTGTTTGTTTCGTGCCGTACATTTGGAAAACTAAGATAGAATGAAATATGTTTGCCAGCTTAACGCCATGATTTAGATATCGGAAGCTATGATCGATTTGTCAGGAAAGCTAAGTCAATTCTTTTTTTAGCCTATCTCCGATGAAGAAACTCAGCATCTGCTCATTCGTTGCAAAAAAATTTCTGATCGAGAAAAAGCTGTCAGCTAATATGCGAAGCAGTTGAACACAGGAAACTAAAACGAAGATGACAAGAAATGAACTTTTGTCCGATTCAGGTTCGCATTGGAACCAATAGAGAAGTCAAGTATTTGAAGACGTTAGTACCAAAGTGGTTCAACATTTCTTATGATGACACACTTCTTTCTGGATAGAACGATCTCTTCACTTCCACTGAAAATCGATGGACAAAATGAGGACAGTTTTTTGGCATTCTTGAAATGCCATCCGTTCTAAATGACACTTTCACGATGCACTCATATTTGGAGTGAAGGTTTTAAAAAAAAACTCCGAAATAAGGAATTCTCAGCTTCGAAGAAAATGAACAAGCGTAAAGACTATAAAGAGGTACGATGTACTTCTACTATCCAAACAACTTCGTTATCATCATTAGGAGTAATAATTAGTGAAAAAAACTTCTTGAGGAGAACAAATTCAAAGCAGCAGTGAAGCAAAACATAATTGTTTGCAGCTCGGAATAATTATCGCAAAACGATCGCCATCTTGGATCTTTGTTTCATTCAGCAATTAAAGTTGTTCGTATAGACGCAGCAAGTATTAATCGTAGAGATATTCACGTTGACCAAATCTGCTATATAAGGCACTCAGTGATAAACACTTATTCATCAGAAAAATGCCTTAAATCTCTACAGAGCAAGAAAAACAAGTAATTCTCCATTTTTGTAAAACTACATAGTTCGAATAGAATCATAAAAATTCTACCCAATCGGTAATCGGATTCATCGACGACGATTCGACCAGATGTATCGGCACTGGTTGTCGCAGAAAGTGAGCCTTGAAAAACCATCGCTAGCCAGCAGCGATTCGCTTACAGCCGAAGTCAGCAGACAGGAAAATATTGTGGCTAGTGTGCTATAGCCGGATCAACGTACTCGAAAATCCTCACCCAGTAGCGATAGTGCGTCTCGGCTTTGAATGAATAATGGAAAAGTATGTATACGACTTGCGTAGAGGACGGGTGGATGACTGGCTTGCCCACGCCTATAGCCTTCGCTCCTTCGTAGCGGTTCGACACCACTATCTGAATCATGCATAAACACATACACATACGTTTTGTCTCTGATGCTGTAGCCGCCTGCCTCTATGTATTATTAAACCGGAAAGGAGATGCCAAAAAAAATGCCACAAAAATTTTCGTTATTCATTTTCATCGTTTGTGCCAACGAACGTCAAATATGAGCACCGTACGAGAATTCGCACAAGTTGGCGCGTTGTTTTTTTTTCGCAACATTTACTTCATCACACTCTTTACGTTTCAGTCGACTTCTGCAAATGGTGTCGGTCGTACAACAAATCGAGGATAAATTACGCTTTTTTAAATGCGTTGTTTAGTGATTCAGAAAGACGCATCGACAAAAGTTCGCAAAATCGAAAACGAAGATACGCCTCGACTATAATACATCGCACCTCGACTATAACACACCTCACTTCGACTATAACACATTTCACCGCGACTATAATACATCTCACCTCGACTGCAACACATCTCACCTCGACTATAACACATCCCTTATCCGAAGAAGCGCCCAACAATCTGGTTGAAATATTACGAGAGAGTTGCCTCTTCGAAAATTTCAAACGGAAACAAAAACCGATCTATGTAAAAGTCGACTGGGTAAAAGGACGCCTTTGAAAGTTGTTGCATTTTTTCTTATGATTATGCAGTTTTAACCATTTTCTGCATTGGGAAAAACGAAATAGCGTTTCTCGACAAATGGGTAACTCGACAAAACGCTTACTGAGAAGCGTCAACAATTTACGAAAATAATAACGCATTGAAAAAATGGGACAAATTTGGCCGTAACCGAAATTGGTCAATACGATCGCCTTAAACATAATTATGAAATTGGTGCACACGATCATAAGAGAAATGTGAGTGCGAGAGAAACTTTCCAAAAGTTATGATTTGTGTGCAACAAAATATTTCGTTTTATGCGTAGTACAGGTGAATGGGCGAGTTAATGAGTTAATTAGTCACATGAGGAAGTATTCGATATCGAATCGTAACTAAGTAATCAAAAATACAACATAGTAGGTACATTTTCGTTGGGAGAATGAAAGCAAGAGGCTCTAACCAAGCGGACGTATCTGAATTGAAGCGCCAACGTGCGACACCTGACTAGAGAGGCCTACACCTCAGCAAACAAACAAATCTCAAAAAACACAACGACGACGCATTGTTGGGGCAGCAACGTTCGTTCCCTGTTGGATTGTATGTTACGACGCCTTTTGAACGTGAAACGCATCAATCGAATGCGCATAGTGTTTGACGCCCTATAATGTGCGCTTGATATGTCATTTGATAAACTGTATTAGCAATGAGCGAATGGAACGGCATGCTTGTATGCACGTATCTATGATGATACCTAAAGCATTCACTGCTCGCCAGCATGTCTCCTGTCATCGTAACATGCCAATTTGACCATATTATTTTGGATAAAGCTGACAAGGCTAAATTAACAACTCTCATCTATACAGCCGTTCATTTAATAGCACTTTGCTAAACACTGCAGCATAACAAATTATGACGGTTTTTTTTGTTTTGTTAATTAATGATGTTTATGTAGTGCATATCATCGGTCAACTTTTCTGCTTCTGATTCTCATTATCGCCTACCCATTCGAGATTCGTCGTCATGAAAAGAGGTGGGTAATTTTATTATTTGGTTTAAGCCACAAAACTGTTTCATTTAATCCGAAGGATCGACATCTGTACATCTTAAATGCAAATTTCCTCGAAAGCAAGCACTGAAAATTGCATAGTCTTCCTTACAATCTCATCTCGTAATATAACAACCGTTCTCACTAACATAATAAATCGCCCTTTTCTAATCCTGTTTCTGCCAGAAATACGTTATACTCCTTATATTCATTTGCATAAACGGTAATATATTTTGTTTGTGGCGTTATTTGCATAATTTTGTGAATGATTTTTTTTTAAAAAAAGGCAATTTAAACGGATTGTTTCAATTAGAAAGACTGATTTCTGTCGAACCATTAAACGATGGCCTTATTCGCAAAAAAAAAAGAAAAGAAAATGCCTTAAGCATTGTATACGATGAAAGAAGATGAAAAATTCTTCTACCGAATATATAAGTGAATATTTTTTCAGGCTTTGAAAACATCGTACTTCGCAAACGTTAAGCCACAATCTAAAGCGGGTTATTTTGTAATTCGCTTTTCATACTTCCTTCTCAATTAATTAGACTAATTAATTGTCAGTAAAAGCTTCTTTCGAAAAAAAGTTTTCCTTTGTACTGGTTTGATTTGCGCACTCAAAAAAAAAAATTTCCCGTTCTCTGATCTACCAAAAAAAAACAAAGGAAATTTTTATCTCTCTTTTCTCTTTAAAGAACAAAGTTGCATAACCGCTCAACTTATCAACCATCGTTGCGATCAACAAATCAACATTTAGAACTTCATATCACTTTTATGTTATGGCAAAATGCGATGAAATTTTGCGCGCTCTAAACTGAATATACTATTATGCATCAACGCTCAAGTAGCTAGAAAAATGACGATTCATTCTTAAAACGCAAAATTCGTACGAATTCTAGAATAATATGTGTAGGTGCGGGGATTATAAAAAGCGATATTTATCGCTTCTTGTGCATTCTAGTTCGCAATACTTTTCTAGAAGTCGAAAGAGAGAGTCGTTTGAAGAAGAGCTTTTTTTCTATGAGAAGCGACTCAATCAGCCATCCTCATTGCTTCCAACTTTCATTCCGAGACAGTTAGTTGATCGTCAAGAAATGGTACAAGTGAAGTAAGAGAACCTGTTCGGCTAAACGTCAGAAATGATCCTACGGAGCAAGTCAATGACAGATTTTGCTCCTATTTCGTCCTCATTAAGATAACATTACTTTATAAAGTTCCAATTTATTTCCGCAGATGAAAATTTCTTCGAAACGTCGACATCAAAAGCTTCACTTGCATTGCCAAAGATTACTTCTGAAAGAATTGACGACAATAAGGATATTGGCGAGATCTCGGTAACAAACAACACAGAAAAGGCTTACTCTAAAAATTCACAACAGAAAACTAGTGAACGGTGGCTATAGGCATTATGTGTTATAAATAGATGCGACTGCAAATCGCATCCCATAATAAAAATTTTTTTGATTGCAGATACTTGCCAAAAAAATTGGCGTGAATGCCTGGATGAAATAATGTGGAAATGATTATTTTTTAAATAACAAAAAATCCTTAACAAGAAATTAGCTGCTATTCACATTAAGTTGAGGGATGCTGTTCGGATGTACATTGTAAAAAACATTAAATATTTGAGCGCTAAACGATGTCAACACAACACTCTTCTCGAGTACGCATTGCAAGCGGTGAGCGTTCACGGCATAGAACGAAATTTACGACTAAACTCGAAGAAATAATTTTTTGGTCGACTCAACGATAGGAGAATTATTGCGATATTTAGAACCATTTACTCTGCAAACGTCATTCAGTTTTTAATACGGAAAAGAATGCCTAAAAAAGTATGACCAGAACGATAAAATGAGCGCTTAGCGACAGTCGTTTATGAGCACACAACAGGTACTTTTTCCTCCTAGTTGCGCAGATTACCACTGACAGCCCAGCTAGCTGGTAGTAGTTAACAACAAACTAAAACAGCCAAGGGGATGGCTGTTGCTCGGCCTGCGATTGCATCAGTAACATGGAGACATCGCACTGAAGACCTGAACGGTAACAATAAGGAAAAGAAAAAGTTGGGCAGATGGGATGTCTGTATATATATATATATATGTATATATATATATAGGCGTAGTTGTGTATACGCGAATGATGAATTGTTTAAACGACATGCAAAATATTTTTGTGCATTCTTAGTTGTGCTCATTCGATTTCGATGAACTCCATCCAACAGAAAGTAGGAGTAATTTTAATACGTATTCTGCTCTAAATTTTGCACTACTGGATGAGTGAAGAGAGAGTTTACCAGTAGCAAATACCCTCATATGTTATTGACAGTCAATCTTAGCGATTACGCGAGTGGGGAAAAAAATTAGAAAAAGGAAGATGGATTTTGTTTTTTGTTTTCTAAATGTTAAACGTATTTCGCAGCAGTACAATTAACTGTACATTCAAATGGCGAATTGAAGCTAGAGAAGATTTTATGAAAAGTGCGCTTTATAAAAGATACAACTTAAGTGTTTTCGATGAGAATAAATGAAATTCAATTCAATTGAAGCCTATTTGAACTTTAAACGAGTGAATCATTTCAGTTCAATTTAAAACATTCTTTTCAGGTTGATTGATTGCAAAAAGCGCGTAATGCGGGCGAATAATTAGAAAAACGATATTTATAGGTACGCTATGAACGTTGAAGAATTTTCACTTCTGTATTTCATGTCATATTATACGCATCCCAATGTATCATCGCGTAACATGACTACTTTTTCATGCACTCGTTGTTCCACACTGTAACACTACAAAGGCGAAACAATGGTATAGTGCTGCCAAAAAAAAATCAGAAGTTAGCTGAATCAATCAAGCTAAATATAGCTGAATTGATTAAGTTAGCTGAATTAATCAAGCAAAATATAGCTGAATCAATTAAGTTAGCAGGATCAATTAAGTTAAATATAGCAAAAATTAGGTCAAATATAGCTCAAGACAAGAGTTTCAAAGCTTGTCAGCCGATTGGCACAGTTTACGCTTTATACAATCCTACTTAAAAACCATACAGTAGATGTATGAAAACAACATGTGAAGTGAAAATGGCGCACAAATAAATATTCGTGCTCAACCTGTGACCAAACAGTTGCTTTTGACAAGCGCTATGAAGTGGTGACGGAGAGACGATTTAGCTCAAGAGATCAAAGTTGCTCGAGCCCGTTTTCTTGCGGATTTCGATCGTTTTCCCAAAATAATTAATTTGCCATCCAGATATCCATATTCCGAATTGCATTTAACAAAGCTAAGGCTTGCGCTGTTCTGTATCATAGCTGGACCCTACGAATTGAATTTGAGGGCAAATATTCCTCTACTCTGCCATTCCCACCTTAATATTTTCCATGTGCCATAACTCATCCAGAAATTCGTGAGTCGTTCCCACTTTTCAAAAAGTGCTATAGTTTTTGTTTGTAAAGTTCTATGGCCATAGGTTTTCTGGTTTTTTGAATTGAAGGTATCACCCGAAGAGAGACATGCATACATATATATGTACGCATATGCTTGATGGAAAATAATGCTCTCTTGATGTTGAGAAAAGTGCGAGCTAACTACTATGAAAATTTCGAATGAAGTTGTGAAGTTGAAAAGTTTTCGAATTAAGTAAACGAAATATTTAAAGGGCAAGGAAAAGAAAACAAGGAATGCATCTGTATTGTATCATCTTGCTGAGAGCACAGCTGAATTTGGTTTGTTTGGTCTTTCTTTCATCTTGCATTGCCACTTCATTGAATAAGTCTAAACGTTTCTTTGTTTGGCATTCTTTTGCCTTTTACAGTCGTAGCAAAGCGTTAGTCTTAATCCGCTCACAACTGAAAACAAGAGGACGGCAAAATGTGAGAGTGATACGTAAGCTATATTACTAAAATTTTATATGGTCGTTTTTTTCCGGATCCCACCAAATTAATTTCAGGGCGTTAATTTCAGTGGAATATTTTAGGAAATTAAACTACTTACAAAATTCTGCACTCAACATCATCGTATTTGAAAAAGTAATGCAGAGAAACGTCTCATATGGCCAACGTGACGTTAGTGACACGAGAAGTTTCATAAAAATGCATACAGGAGTCGAAGGGACTTTAAAAAGCCTCACAAGGCCATAAGACACGGTTTTCGAAAACGACATATTAGAGACGACTGTATCAGACGGAAATGAGAATATAGGTCTCCAGTAAAATAACCCTTTGAAGCGGTAACAAGATAAGTCGGTTATTAAATGCAAACTCCAGTAAAACGTACTCCCCTCCCTTTGCCTACTATTCCGACCCCCCTTCCCTCCACTCTCTCGTTCCAAAAAAAATTGTCATACGATACAAACGAATTCACGAAAAGGAGCACAAAGTGTTAGAGGCCCAACAGTGCCCCTTTGCCGCTTCAAAGGTTCCGGCGTTTAAAATTGAAAACATGTAACCGGGAAAGTTTTAGCCATCATATAAATCGACAACTAGCGAACATTAAAATGGCAACATGTGAAAAGTCATACGAAAACAAAGTGACGCATTGAGAAGCATAAGCCGCTATTGCGCAAACAGCTAATGTTAGCTGATACAAAGTGCGCAAGCGATGTGGGCGAGTCGAAACAGCGCTTTTAAGAGAAAGCTGATTGAAATCAAGCAGAAAACTCATTCAAAACAACAATAAATGGTTTTCGGTTTGTAACACTAACACTAAAAGTCTGTTGAATACGAAGATGAACAACTGAAGTAGAAGTGAACCTTGTTAGTTAAAACAACGGGCTTAAAATTACTAAGTAGTTGGGAGTATTATGGAATTTGGTAATGTACATAAATATATATATATATATATATACATAATATAAATAAATTGCTACTGCTAACTTTTTGAGCGTAATATACATAATATATATACATAATACAAGGTAATACATGGCGCTATATGATCATGGCACTGATGAATAATAACAGCATATACAAGACGTAGGGTGGTATATTACTTGAACTGCCACTACTGCTAACTTTTTGAGCGTAACGCTGAAGAAGAAGTAATCATCGAAAGCAAAAACAGATGAGAGTGGGTGCAAATAGGAATGTTTATGTTTAGTGATTATATATCAATGGGTGTTGTTGAGTTATACCTTTCCAAGGCTGTTCAAGAACGCAACAGAGAGCAGGTGCATACTTCATACTACCTGTCCACATGCTTCGACGGCGACCAGTGAATATCCGAAATTGAATATTTCGAGCAATGTGAAAGGAACGAAATGGATAATGAATGCCGAGGATTGTTTGGCTGCTCGCGACTTCCTCGTCCTATTGGCATATTGTAGAATGTGTGAAGTTCCACTCCCACTTGTTCGAGATAGGCGGAATAAAAGGTTGGTTGGTTAACACGAACAATTCATGTCATTTACGCGACCGATGTGACAAAAATTTCAAATGGTTGTCGGGTTAGAGAGGCATAATAAAAATAAACATTTATTAGCATTATTATTTAAAAATTAAGGAAGGCAGAAAAGAGTACGAAAACAATGGATGGATAGCATCTTTCGTTCATTTGTGCAACAAATTTCGTGAAACACAAAATGCAGTTTTAAAAAAATATTGTAGACGAAAAACCAAACTAAAGCAAACTTCAAAAGCGGTTACTGTTGTGAATTTTTTAATCTTTGCCAAGCGATAATGAAACCCAATCGGAAACTGTTTGTTTTTAAAGTATGAAACAAAAACGATTTTTCAGCTAAAATTATTACAGAAGAAATTTTCACATGAGAAAGTCACAGAACGCAGCTGTATGCAAGACAAATTGTTAAGCATGAAAAACATAAAGAATGAATACAATTGAGTCCTTTCCTATCTGCATTACCTGTACAAATGAGTGCACATTCTTATAAACGAAGAATTTGTATCCAGTATAAATCAGTATAAATATCCAGTATAAATCAATACATATCCAGTATAAATCAGTACAAATAGCCAGTATAAATCAGTACAAATAGCCAGTACAAATGAATACATATCGATTATAAATCAGTACAAATGTCCAGTACAAATCAATACATATCCAGTATAAATAAGTATAAATATCCAGTATAAATCAAAACATATCCAGTATAAATCAGTATAAATATCCAGTATAAATCAATACATACCCAGTGTAAATCATGTTGAAAGTTCGCCTAAAAGCATTTATTAATTTTGATTCAGGCGACATTGGAAATATTTGGTATCATCACAAATTGAATATCAGTAACGCTTTTTTTCGTGATAAAGCGATTAATGATCACTTCAATGAGTGTACCAACGAGGACGCTTTAGCATGTAGAGAAAAGTGAACGGGAAATTCTGTGCTTAAAGCATTGCAACATCGCTTTTCGTTGGTAGAAACGCTTATAGGCAGAGAATTGCGTGTACCTAACTTTATGATATCATTTACGGGAACGAAAAATCGAAACCGATAGGCTGATTTGTAGAGTTCAAGACAAACACTAATAAGAAACATGGAAAGATGGACTGTGAACGCATTGGCGTCCGAAACTATTATAGTCACCATTTTGTTTAAGCCCTTCTTCGATTACGAATGTTGTTCTGTCATACCTAACATTAAATGAGAACCAGGTACTGCATTGGCCTCAACTGCTAATTAACGTCCACGAATAGCCACTTTTTTGGCCAAATAGTTGTGATGACCACATATTTAATGGCTCTCTTAAGTCATCGCAATAGTTGTGATGACTTAGGATCGGTTTAAATCGGTTTAAACAATGGCTCAAAGGTTTCTCGGTTGGTACCAAGCTTGAACTAATCGTAAATTATTTAGCAATTTTCACTGTTGTAAGGAAATACATGGAACACCTGCTTTCTAGAATGCAATGGTATATTCAAGCCGGATGTGCGAATGCCTCACTGAGCTTTAAATTGAGTTGTGCCAATTGTGCGTCATCTGTGTAGGCGGTAGGGATCACAGAACAAATCAACGTGCCTGGCATTCATTGATCTCGAGAGTTGTTGATCCTGCCTAGAAGCCCTCGCAAAGGCAAACTAACGCGGCTGTTATGAAAATAGTTCGCTAGTACATTTCAACTGTAGGCGAGAATGAGCGTCACGCAAAAGCTTCGACGAAACGCCCCTAATAGACCGAAATTTGGTATAAGAATTTTGATCCGTAAGAAACATTTCATTATACAGATGTGTTGTGATTTTGTTGAGAGGGTCCTACGCAATTTCGAACGAGACGAATACGTATTCCCCCCACTCCTCCCCCCTCCCCATTCCTTTTTTTTCCGCGTTGTTCCCCTCTCATTTCGATGCTGAAAACCGATCGCCTCTGCCGTTAAAATTTGCATGTACGCTAAAAGCAGCGCGGTACACTCTAGTTGTTAGAAAATGTCGACTAGGAGACCCCAAACAGAAGTTTAATCTGAAGTAATACTACAACATGTGTGAAGAATATACAGCGGGCGATACCTTTGTCATTATTGAAAGAACTATTATTTCCGCTTCTATAATTGTTGCTGTAATCTTCTTCGAATTTTTCACTTTCGACAACCATTCCCACAAAACAGTGGTCACATAAAAGAGGGAGACAGCGCATAAATCTAAGAATGATTTAGTGGGCGATCTGCAAGCCAAAAAATCGGAACAAAAAAGAACAACAGAGAACACCAGATTAACTTCTGAAACTTGATAAGTGGATAGATGGAAGTTAGCAAATTAAAAAGTTTAAAAAGTAAAAATTAAATATATTGTTGAGTACGATAACAGCACGCCATTGTTGGTATGAGCAGTGTGAATGGATAGACAATTTCGACACATCATCATCATTATAGGCCAAGAAACGGGTCATCGAACATCCCCTATTCGAAATTTTCGTTCTTCTTTCAACAATGTGTAATCATGTGTGTTGTTCGCCGCATCAAATCTATCATTGAATTTTTTTTTGGGGAGGAGGGGGGGCTGGAGGGGGGAGGGG
>JPKZ01003186.1:573200-584015 GCA_000803305.1 Toxocara canis
CCCCCCCCCCCCCCCCCTCCTCCTCTTCGGCACAGCCTTCCATCCAGTCAAGGCCGCCCTTCCTGAATATGCTTTAAAAAAATGGTCTCTTTCTCTTGACGTGGCCGCATCTTTGTTTCAAAATACTATGGAGCAGAAGCATGGGCTTCCTTTCTATAATCTCATTCACCGGTGTCTAGAAAATAGTTTTCTCCTCGAACTAACCTCCCTTTCGGAGCAACCCCCTTTCTTCTTCAGCCACTTCTAGAGAACTGTAAACTTTGTAAACCCGGGGCTTTATTAGAGGCGATGCGGTACATTCTTATCAGGTGGGAAATTGGCCCGACCGTTGAAAGAGAAGTGTAGTGGCAATTAATGCCTGCGGACAACAATATGCAACAATGACTGCAGTCGACGTGTGCGAAGAACGATACGCAAGTACTTGAGCTGACTTATTTTGATATCAAACACCCATAATTGCACTTAATAGTAATCATGAATGATTGAACTGTAGTCAGTCCTTCAAAAGTTTTTAATAACTATATTCTAAAATACACTCCCGAATTAGCTAAATGGTGTCGTCAATCTCAGTTTGCTGACATGATCATTCCACTGGTACAGAGCTCGATGCCTTTCGCAATCAGCATGATAACACCACTGCCTTCACACTGTTGACTAGTGTCGAATACAGCACCCTAAATAGCAGCAGTGTTTATTAAATTTCATTCAAAAGTTTTATTAGCACATATTTCATCAGTTATGTAATTCCATATTACAGACCTTTCGAACACATATGTGTAAGATGCCGAAGGTTGTGAGTGAGTTCAAAAAAAATGGGGGGGGGGGGGGGGGGGGGGGGGCATGAACTAAAGGGAACTAGGCGAACGGCAACCGAACTTTACAGCACACTGAACAGCTGTTGTGCGAGAAAGAGAAATAATGATTGCCAACGCAAAGTGGATTCTATTTGGCGCTTAGATTATGCACCGATCGTAATTTGGACGCTATTTTGCATAATGAAATAAAGCAACCATTTCGCTCTTGTACGTAATGTTTGAAAAGTATAAACAAACAGGTGTCCTGTTCCCTTTTAGAGCAATATGTAAGGTGTGGAAATTTCTAAGCAACTTTTTTCGATTCTATCTCAAACTACATAACGCTTTAGGAAGTATATTTTGTCTGTTATAGAAAAGCGCAATTGTCGGAAATGTTCAGAAGAAAAACCATCTAAGCAAAAGCATGTGATCTGCCTCCTCATTCAGATGGGTAACATGAACTGATTAAGCATGTTGCTCGATGGCGAACATCGATGAGTAAATGCTCCTTTGCATGTGTGATTCATGTTCGATTATTCATGCCTGAAACAAGTCACTTGCATCTTTCGTTGAGACAAAAACTTTCCATCGAGAAAGGATCGCTCACTTAGGAGTCAAATAAGGTTTTGCTAGGAGTCTTAATCATAACTTCTAGACCTTACGTCCATCTTTCTGTTTGTCTTATCCATACAGAGTTCTATATACGCCGAATGAGGCAATGAATGCTTCTGATTTAATTGAGTGTAATATGTGCGTCGATGAGGTTTACAAGATAACAGTGATCACTGATTGGAAGCAATTGAAGAGGACTTCGCTAACATATCAAGTGTCTTCACAGCGCCTTCCTATTCAATGCCATATATATCATTCATAAAATCATTCAAGTGGTTCAATCTCTTCAAGTTATTATCATGTTTCAGCAGCGATAATAATACCACTTTTTGGAAGTTCCATTCACCGTATCAAAATAAACGAACTGAAAGCACCAGTGCATCCTGACAGCAGATGTGTCAGGCTGGTTCCGAAGAGAACGACGACGATCACGGCGGGTGCGGCGCCTCAGTTGATACACGAATGGCGTGCGTGGTTGTTCGTACTAATGTTAAAAACATCACCAAATGTTTCGGGCAAATGACGCAACAACTTGAACTACAGCGATATCGGAATTTGTTGCTTCTTTTTTTTCCTGTAGGCTCAGGAAAATAACAAAGCAGAATTATTGTCAATAGTTCCGGTACATAGTACAATCAAATTCACCTACGTATTTGACTAGTCATCATGTGCACTTTTTTGTGCAGCAAAAAAAAACGTCTCAGAAAACATTTTCAAAAACCAAAAACGTCAAAAGACGACGATATGCCGCTTATGCAGTCTTGTTGAAAAAGATATAATAAATGATCGACGACCAATTGAAGAATGCACATTAACGCACAAATATTCCCGTTTGGCAAGCAATCGAACAGTTGTTGTTGATGTGCACTGATAAATGTTAAAACCGTGTTTAACAATTTTTTCATGGGATCATGACCGCCGGCGGGCATTTTCTAGAAAGTTTCATGTTCATTCCTCCAATAATTTCTCATTATCCGGACGAGAAATTTATGTACCGACTTTATGCTGTAATGCTGTTTATGCGATCGTGTTGAACGAAATTTGTGCTGTAATGAACGAATAATTTTTGTGTATTCTACGTTAGATTAGATCAAATTCCGCTTCCAGATTGAGTTTAAATGCAGTCACCTCCTCTTACCGATCATTCCACCATATTTTCTATGTGCCACAGCAAATCATAAAATCCATGGGTCATTCTCAGGATTTGTTTCGAGCTCATTTAAGCTCATTGATTATGTTTGCCAAGTTCCCCTTATGATGACTTTCCTCGTTCGAGGATCGAAACTGCCGAGTAGGCGGACACATATGCATATTATAAATCAGAAAAGGGTGGAGGAAATGATGGTGCAGGGTGGGAGAGTACAGATTTATATGATATGCGAAGGATCCATCGGCACTTAAAGTTTCGGATTCGTAATTGTTTGAGCAACTCGCAAGCGTAAAAATGTCAATGGTTGCTTGGAAACCGCTTATATGCAAACGTTCAATGATTGTTTAAAGAAGGCTCGCATGTGACGCTTTTTGTACATTGCTCACATAATTTTACCGGATCGTATGCAACGGTCCATCATTTTTCCATATTATGCGAGCAAGGTACCATTTACCTCGTCGACGTATGATGCACACATACATATATACACAGAAAACTAAGGAACCTGTAACATGCTTTTGCGATTGAGAAGGATGCATTAGATAGCTTAAGGCGATCTAATGCAGGACTTGCATGTAGGACAAGACACAAACATTCTAAGTCGACATAAATGATGTGAGAGAGTGTATATTCGTTCGCTTAGACGCTTTGCTGAAATGAACTTTCGAAACGCACGATAGGTCATGATTATCTCTAGCCTGTAGCAGTTCAACTTAGCGACTTTCAATCGGCAATTTTGCGGTATCTGAGACGAAAGAGTGTTGGCCATTTGCTGATAAGATCACTTTGTATGGAGGCAATTTTGGGTATTTGACAATGCTGAAATTGGTAACTGTCGAAAGAGAGTGAAACAACATTATGTAGTAATTTTCATTTGTAGCTTCCGTGGCACAAGATATCTAACAACGCTGAAATAGTGGAAGCTAAGAAATGAGGAAAGATTTTAAGAAAGCGAAAGAGCGAAATCATTATTAGCTGCATCGCCAAAAAAGTTCCGTGAATCACAGTTACTTTACAGATTTCCTTTGTCCAGTCATCTGAGTGATATTAATAGGTTTGAAAATTGACACACCTAAGCAACAATATTTTTTTCGACTGATTAAAGATTCCTATACCTAAGCTTTTGCTTTTTCTGCCTACACTTTCATAAATTTGACGCTACCTAATTCAACTGGATTTCCACCTCTTAATAGCAATTCATACTCTTCAGTTATGCATGCGTTGTTCATAGGCGTTAGTCGAAGCCAATTAAGAGCAGCTGAACATACAGTCGAAAGTACCTGAGCTGCTTTCTTCAAAGGAGGATTCAGTTTCAAAGCGCGTACTGCCACACACGAAGGTCATGGTACTATACAGTTGATGAAGTTGATCGTAATTCGAATACCATAAACTACTACTGCTATACCATATACTACTATTGTTAATGGTTAGCTCCTTTAATGAGAAAGATGTGCGTTTGTCCATTCTTTAGTTGAAATACAACAAGCTGAATTTTACAGCTTCAAACTGAACGCTTTGAAGAATGTCAGAGTTGAAGCATTACGCTTTCTGTGTCAATAGAAAGAGCATCGCTCGAAGAAGCGAAATAATCTCGAATTATTATTAAGGTGGTTTCTGGCAACGAAAATGCTATCATTTGAAGGGGTGTAAAATGATAAAAATCCACGCACACAGAAGTCATCTCTCCCAGCTTTAGACCATTTTTATGAGACGATATATTTGTTGCGCAAAAATTTACGGATCACTTTTTTGCTTGAAATTTTGCTGATCACTATTTTCTGCCTAAAAATTTCTAGCCATACTGTAAGAAGCTCCTAAAATTTAAAATGGCCGAAAGAAAGTAACTTTCATTGCTTGGTTAATAAATTCTAAAATAAATTCCTTTTCAGTCAGCGCCCTGCATCGATTATCTCCTAGGCAGGAGAAATATTGCATGCAAGTACGGTCACCCCACCTTATGAACGATGTAATAATTCCTCAAAATATGCACGAATGCAAGAAACGTATGATGCTTCGTAGAATAATCATTAAGTCGTTCATATCGGCTAGGCTAACAACTTCTGATGTTGAACCGTTAGAGTAATCCCACTCAAGACTGGCATTGGCCTCTGTTTCAAGAAAGTCGGGAGTTTTTCTGATACATCCAACGAGAGTCTATTCTCTCACTCTTCTCGTCCAGCGTAAGCTTCGATCGCCTCTTTATTAATTAGCGCTCAGGACTCAGTTTATGAACAGCGTCCTTTAGAGCATCCAGTTCAGAGTTGTTCGTGTTTGGAATGGTTTAGCCGAGTGAAGTTGGTTGCTGAAATAGAGATCTTTTCGGTGATTACGAGCTATCCCGAATCTTTCCAACTAGAAACGACTGATCACTTATTAAATCTAATGAGTGCCTGACTTCCCAATTTCGGTCCCGATTTT
Organism: Toxocara canis; assembly: GCA_000803305.1. Classification (NCBI taxonomy): domain Eukaryota; kingdom Metazoa; phylum Nematoda; class Chromadorea; order Rhabditida; family Toxocaridae; genus Toxocara; species Toxocara canis. The sequence goes on from JPKZ01003186.1 coordinate 578,175, forward strand.
CATTCTCATTTTCTCTCCTCTCCCATCATTTTTACGTCGTCCTTTCGTACTGCTTTCATCTTTACTACTGCTAGTTGCAAACAGAAAATGGTTGATCTGCACTAGGTGGTGCGTTCGCATGCGTCATGTATTCGCTTGCTGTCTGTCCTGCCTAATGTAAATTTTTTCGCTTTGAAATTTGCATAAAGACTGCTGTTTTGCTTCTTTAAATCAGCTTCTTTTCTCCTTTAAAAAGCAATCTCAGCTCTGCTAATCGACTCTCATGTTGCTCATTACCGAAATGAATTAGGTTTGACTATAATTATTTATCAACTAAATAAGCACGTGGAATTAATGAGAAAGCGTGATAAGAAAAAAAACGAATATTAGAACGAACACATCAATCCGTTCATTAAGACGTCGTGTCTAGAAGATCAATAAACGAAAATAACGTTTGAAACCGATGTGATAAGAAAATGATAAGATATATATTACATAACCCAAATCGATTGATTGAGCGCTTTGCCATCGTACCGTTAGAAATGATTTTCTTTCCTGATCTTATCAACCTTAACATTTATAATCTCGATAAAAAGAATACCCGCTTATTTGTTGAATGCTCTGAGTAATACTTTCAACATGTATTAATCGTTTAACATGTGATCTGTCAATACTATTAGAAGTAAATGCCATCGCATGTAACATATAATCGATAATATTGATTTTTTTCAAACTTGGAACTTGGTTTAAAAATACGAAAAACTCAACATGCATTTTATAAATTCCGGAATGCTTTCGCTTCGAAATTTATCATGAAAATATCTGTCCGCCGATATGCCTCTTGAAAAAGGAATAATGCAATTTTCGTTTTGCTGCCCGTAGTGTTTACTAATAAGTATGAATGAAATGAGATCAGCCTAAGTTGAAAATGGTAACTGAAAGAATAAATAAATTCACTGCAAACGCGCTGAACGATCTGCAAAATTTTGCTGCCATTTTCCAAATCTTCATACAGAATTAACCTAAATCATCTTCCCATCAATATGTATACTCAACAACTTCCGTAAAAAGTTTACAAATATATCGTCATTGGACAAACGACAAGTTCATAAATATAGCCAATTACAAATGAAAAACAATATGCAATCACAACTTAGTTCAGGTTCTCTTTGATTGCATTAACTGAAGAAGCCTCAGTTGTTTCGCCATTTTACATACGATTTCCTCCAATAAATGTTTATAACATTTGGGCCTTAAAAACGTCAATTGGTGTTTTGAAAGAGAAAACAAAATCGCAATCAACTGAACGAAAATATTCGACAACTATTGCTTTTAACATCCATCGCTTTGAACGGCAGAAAACAGCCGCTGTTGATCGAAGCGAACAAAGTCGGTGAGGGATTCACCGCTCACTTTTCGTGCACTCCAATGAACTTCTTCTCTACGAGTGATTTCTTGGTTGAGGAGTTTTCAAAAAGTCTCGATTTTTGGCGAATTTTTTTGTAAGTTCATCAAGTACTCAAAAACGGAGATTTAAAGAAATTTTTTTTGACCATCGCTTCCGGCAATCGAAAAAAACCACGCACATATTAAAGTTTTGCCCATGAAGTGGTCTCGTAGCAGAACGTCAACATATATATATATATATATATATATATATATATATATATATATATATATATATATATATATTATCATACATATTCTAGTTTGTATATAGTGGTTTGTATATATACTACTATATATGTATAGTATTATATATACATACTACTATATATATATACACATGTATAAATGCACATGTATATATATATATATATATGTATATATGCATATATATAGACTAGATACACAGTGACTCAAGCAATGAAATAGGTATTCTCAAGCATCGACCAAAGCATATACGAAGGCAGTTCAGCGAAGAATTTGTTTGTTCTGCTAACTTCTGTTGCTTCATAAGAAGATGATCATTGGTCATGTTCTGTTCACATCAAATCGTTGCTCATCTCTAAGACTGAAAAACGCGAAATTTTTTCGCACCATTTCTGCAGGTAACCTCACAAAGCACACCATTCATTACTTAGTTCATTTCATTAGTTGTTTTTTCTCCTTAGGGTATCTATAAAGCAGTTCAACGGTATCTTCCTTAGGGTACCTATAAAGAAGTTGAGCGGTATCCTCCTTAGGGTATCTATAAAGAAGTTGAGCGGTATCCTCCTTAGGGTATCTATAAAGAGGTTGAACGGTATTCTCCTCAGGGAAAAACGGTATTCTCCTTAGGGTATCTATAAAGAAGTTGTTCCCATTTTTCCCACGGTAAAGTTCCCATCTTCAGCTTTCATTGTAAACGTCATTAGTTTTAAAATTCTTTTAACCTTCTAAACAGCCACTAAATCACGTTTTCGTAAATGCGCAAGAACAGCCATCGATTTTCAAGGATATGTTTGAAAATCGATGTGCATGAGCCTTCCTTCCCTAATAGAATTATCAGATGTACGTTGTAGAAATCGACAGCTTGTTACTTCGTAAACGAACAGTAGATCATTTCCGCAACAATGCAAACTTCGGCACAATACATCTTTAAACATCTTTAAATCAACGTCCAAAAAAAAGCAACTAATGGAAAAGCTGGTGCTAGCATTTATTCGATTGTAGTGAACTTGTTCATTTAATTTTTTCTAATTTTAGCCAAAAAGCGCATCACGTTGATAGCGCAATTGTGTCTCTGATGATCTCAAACAGTCGAATCGAAATATGAAAGCTCAAGATTGTGACAAGTTAATTTTTCAGATATTTTTAAATTTTTCAAAAAAGTTAGATTTTTTGTGAGGAAAACGGAAAAGGAAATTTCATAGAAATCAGCGTTAAAATCTTATGAAATCATTGAATCATGTATTAGCAAAGCACATCGAACATAAGCGTTTTGTGATCCATAAAATATTTTTAAAAATTTTGTGCTTTGCTTTCCGTATATTTACGGAATAAAGTGAACTCCTCACCGAAAATACGGAACGTGCATATCGTATTAGCCTTTCAGAAGAGTGCATCATTTTGATCTATCGAGTGCCTGGAACCATTGAGCGGAATATGACAACAACAAAAAAAGATACATATAATTTCTTCGTATAATTTCCGGGGCTTTCCTGTATATACGAAGCTTTTTGCATGAGCCAGAGAAAACAGAATTTTCATTTTCTTTTCTTTTAATGACAAACAGCACTAGCTTTGTTTGTCATTCATTTTGATTTGAATGACCTTACTGCTGTCGCTAATACTAGCTTTTCGATTCATCACTGTACACAAATGAAAGACCAGCTTTTGAAAGACAATACGGATTCACATTCGATGAGAATCAGTTGATCATTCAAACTTTTATTGATATTAAATTCTTATTATTGACTGATCACGGTCAGTGAAGATTGAACGGTGTAGACAGTTATTCGTTTGATACTTGACGCAAATAAACAAAAAATAAAGTATCATATGTTCGCTATTCCAAAAATAAGAAAGCAACATCACCAAAAATGTGACATCTTTTGCGTTCTCATCATTCTCCTACACTCGTCGCCAATATATGCGATAGCATTCTTAGACTCATCTCATTAAATCTCGAGAACCGCTGAGATTTGTTAGGTATCCTCCACATACTAGGATCACCTATCTCCTATACACATCCTGCTGGCGATCAGGTGGGAAGCAGCGGAGAATCGAACCCAGGTCTTCCCCCGCACGAAGTGGGAGCTCTACCACCGATTTACTGAAACTCGGATTTGAATGTATAAGAATATTTTGAATGTATACGCTATCGTTGTTTACTTTTACTATTTACTATGAAGTACCGCCAATTATGATATAAATTTTTGGTTTACTATTTTCGCTAATCACGTTTCTTTCTTTTTTACAGTTCTCATTGCTTATTGAAAAAGAATAGCTATCATCTTTTTAGACGTTGACAATTACTTAATAACTGGTAATCTTGGTATTTGAAAACTGTTTAGATTTCCATTTTGTATGCCATTGCGCTGGTTTCGGCTGGCTTGAAACTGATCTTCTCTTCCTTAGGAAATAGTGCACGGATGAAGTATTAAAAAGAACTGTCACGAATCTCTTCCCTTCCCATTTTTCAACGAAAACGACAAAATATTAAAATTTAAAAGTTTAGATGTGAATGATTTTTTTTCGCACTGTGCTTCTCGATGAAGAAATGCGCATTGGAGCTGTGGTCATGGTTTGGGAATTTTTCTGGTAAAATCATTGTACAGAAGCATTTGGAGTGTAATTTTGTACTTGAGAAATATCCTCAAAAACTGCATTTGAACTTGCAGTCTTTCATTTTGTCGTGTTTTTGTTGAGTGCTTGAAGAGCGTAAGGGCTATGAGCACCTCAGTTGCTTACAGTCGAAGCGTCGGAATCACTTCGTTTTGAAAAGTCACCGGTCCGAGATCCGGTTTGCGGGAGACGGAGAAGAAGTTCTTCCGCTCTGGAGTTTTTACATCGCTGGTGCTTTATTGCTTCCCAACCTGTTGGAAAAATGCATGCACATGCAAGATTCCGTCATAATTTTGCAACAGAAAATTTGTCAAGCAGAATGAACAGCAATAAACGGAGACCAGCCGGTACATAGCCTCAATAAGCTTTTGTGTACCCGAAAGCCTCAATAAGCTTTTGTGTACCTGAACCGGAGTCGGCCGTGGCCCGGTCAAGGCTAGCTCGAGTTCGATCTGCGCCGTCCAAGAAAGTCTAACTCCGTTTCGGCTAACAACTTCTAAAAGCCCAGTTCCGGTTCCGGCCCTGCTTTTTGAGGAAAACTGGGCACTGCTCCAGTATCCGTTTTCTACCTTCGAAAAGTATGGCTTTAGCTCGAAGTGTGTGTTCTAAGGGAATCTGACAACGGCTCCAGCCCCAGCCCTGACTTCGGAATGAACTGGATCCGGCTCCAGTCCGAATTCCGCCTTCTGGGAGAGTACCTGTCCTGCCGTCGGAATTATCCCGGCTCGAAGAAAAACTACATTTCTGGACTCGAAGAACCTTCAGAAACACGAGTCCGGCTTTATCTTTCAAGGGATCTTGGCAAAAATTTTTTTTCGGCTTCGGAGCCTTTACACCATTGGTTACAGCGTAATATCGATTTAGCAGTAACCATTTTCCACTGCTGACCACGATGATTTTCCAGGATGTTACACCTTCCACATAAATCTTTCAGTTTCGTAGCACTTGAGCTTTCGCAAGACATTTTGGATCAACTAATGGTCAACTAAAGATCAACTAAAATCAATAAAGATCAACTAAAGATCGTTCTGCTCATCCCATCTCATACGTTGTCCTTTCGAAGATCACGATACAGTTCCTCAATGGTTCATTCTACCACGTCACGTCAGCTTGCCTCTTGTTGCACCATATACTTTCTGCAAAGTCGTACAATGGTGAGCGAAAACATAGTCGGTTAGGGGTGTTTGTGCCTTTCATTTTTCGTTTTCTCGACAAACGCTTTATCACTCATCCATTACCAATGTGGTTTATTTGCACATCGCTCATTAACTGCCCAATTGCTTTCTTATATTTGATTATCTTTGCTTAATGTGTTTGCCCTTTTCATCTATTTATTTCGTGTTTCGAATGTTCTTAGAGTCAGCTGACAGCTAATTGAATCAAGGTGTTTTCTTATTCTGGTTGCCTTACCTTATGGAAATGAGCATAGGGCGCACATATAAAGTTCTTCTTCAGCATTTGTTAATCATAAGTTTTGTTAGCGGTTTAGTTCTGAAAATTCATTCAAAAAATGTACCCCATAAAAGGTGTGAGATTTTCGAGAACTTGAAGTGTATTATGCTGTTCAACTCTTTCTTTCTTTTTTTCTTTGGG
>JPKZ01003186.1:593606-605472 GCA_000803305.1 Toxocara canis
GTGAGTGGGGAGGGCAGTAGCTCAGTGTTAGAGCTCCCGCTTCGTATGCTGGAAGGCTTGGGTTCGGTTCCGGGCGGCTTACCCGAGGGGTCGCCAAAAGGCTGACCACCAGGCGTTCCGAAACTGGTCAGAACAATCATACGTTGGCATGGTTGTCAGCTGCATCGATCCCTTAATCGATGAAATCACAGCTACCTTTGCATCCCTTTGCACTTCTAAGATACTTCCGAACAATAATATTTGGGTTAAAAAAAGTTAGCTAACAAGAATACCTTCTACGGACAGTCTAACTTGTTGTTTAATCATCGTCATATTATGTTACTCATTGAGGCTTTGAAGTTTTATCCATTAAATGAACGAAGAAAATGATTCGCATATACGTTGCATAATCTTAATACGATGACGCTGTTAGAAGCTTTAACGAACAATCCGAATTAATGAAAGAGGATCGCAACTGGATTCTCAAGAGAGCGAATAAATAAATAATCAATTTCATTGGGCTTTAAAGAAATATTTCTGAAATTTCAGGCCGAAAAAGAAGAGGAAGTATTTGCATTGTTATTCGAGCTTTTTTCGATGCCAGTAATGTTTGCACTTATTGGTTATGATTTTGAGATCGCAAAGGTGAACAGATTTTTTACTCGAAGCAAAATTGAAACTATTTTAAGCTGGGCTTCGTGTCAATTGGAGTCGATTTGATCAACGAACGGAATCGATCTGATCAAAGAACTTGTATTAAACTTTATGTTGCTAAGATAGAGGAATGAAGAGTGGCATAAAACACTGTAAATGATAGCATGAAGGCTGACCTTCTTTTGATTATGCTTTCAAAGAGTCTTATCGTTTATAAGATTTTTGGTGTACAGTTAAGCACAGCAACGAGTAATCGTTGAATGATTTCAATGGAAATTCCCTAAAAAGAATGAAATGCTAGACGTCTTTTAGCGCCAAATTCGATTTGTTGCAGCTCATATGTTTTTGGCTGTTTAAATGCGTTACATTTATGTCCAGAGAACTGTCTATCATTAGACGACATGATAGTGCTCCCTACGAATTTAATCCTCAAGATATGGTCCGTAGCCGACGGAATTTGGTTTTTAGCTCAGGTTTTAAGGACCGCCATACCACCAAATTTCTTTTTGCGAGTTTCCACTTGTTGATCCTCGATGAGACAACCAGCTAGTAAATGACTCACTGAAAACGCATACAATAATCAGTTTGTTTTAGCTTGAAATGAAGATGGTGCTCGAAGGATTTGCAATCGCTGGTATCGGAATGCTTATCCGACTCATTTTCGCTTTTCTACTTTCTTTTTGCGCCGGGCTTACGCTTGCCGAACAGGCGCTTATTAGCGTTGTTCTTCTTTCGAAAGCTACCATCCAGGTCAGCAGTCATTCAGTTAGTAAAGCCTCTTACAACCATGCAATATCATCCAGGGAACTAGAAAATTTCGATAAATTAAGGTTGGTTGTTGGGACTTAGGAAGACAGAATTAGATCTGCGTTACGAGTCAGACAGAGTACGATTGTCGAAATACAAATTGAAGTAGCATTGATCGTACTTGAATCGAGTAGTTGCACTTTACGTATAATTATACTGCTTCATGTTAAATCGGTGTATATTTCGGGCATTTTGCCGAAAGAAATACATAGAGATTGTGCTATCTGCCCATTTTTATGCTCCATGCATTTCGCCTTTGCGGACGTTTCTAGACCTCTAAGTATGCCGAAGGGGTAGAAGAGTTTATAAGACGCACATTTTGCAAATGGATCGTAGCAGAACAGGTCATCTGACATGATAGGATTAATGAAAATAATGCAGTGACGTCCCCTCCTTGCAATCATAAATTGTTTTTAAAAAACTTTCTGATTGCACAAGTTTTTCAAAATACTTTCTGACTGTGCTATTCTACTTGCATTTTTTCGACTGCATAAAATTGAACTAGCTTTTGGCAGCTAACCATCTTTGGAAGGCTTGATCGAGTCAGCTAAAAAAAAAGAGGCTCTACCTAGAGAATCACTTTTTTGCGGTTTGAGAATAATGTTATGGCTTAAGGGCTTTGGGGAAGTAATTTCTGTTCGAGCGAATTAGAAGAAGTGAGTGTACCAACTGGCAAGAAATTATGACATTCTCCTCGGTTCTTATCGCCGCTTGAATTTTTATCATTTAACTATACGTTTTGACATTTGGTTTCGCTATTTATTAAAAAATCCTAATAGTTGCAAATTTACAGGTAATTATTTTTTTGTTAGTGTTTCCTTACGCTTCTGAGTGCTCAATAGATGAAAATCTCAAGGCGTCGTAACGGTAAACTGAGCTAGGTTATTTCAGGCCGCTCTTCCACCTCAAATAGTGGACGCCTGCTTGGAGACAGCAAATGAGGACAGTGCTGTGATGATAAGGACTGTATGTGTGTTCGCGATAATTGTAACAGCACCAATAGGTAAGCTACTCATTACCTAAAGACATTGTATAAGCTCATTACATTCCTGTTCTTATTCTTGTTCTTACCGCTCGGGAAGTCAGTGCGATGCCTCGGTGTTACTTGAGGTGATCGCACGCCGAACAACAGCCAGCCCTTTGTCTGTTGTAGCTAGTTTTTAAGTACCACCCGCTAGCTAGGCTGTCAGTGGTATGGTGGTAAGCAGCCGAGAATCGAACCTACGTCTCCACGTATGCGAAGCGGGGGCTCTACCATTGAGCTACTGCCGCCCAATATACGCTCATTATATAAGCTGTTCGCGATAATTGTAACAGCACCAATAGGTAAGCTACTCATTACCTAAAGACATTGTATAAGCTCATTACATTCCTGTTCTTATTCTTGTTCTTACCGCTCGGGAAGTCAGTGCGATGCCTCGGTGTTACTTGAGGTGATCGCACGCCGAACAACAGCCAGCCCTTTGTCTGTTGTAGCTAGTTTTTAAGTACCACCCGCTAGCTAGGCTGTCAGTGGTATGGTGGTAAGCAGCCGAGAATCGAACCTACGTCTCCACGTATGCGAAGCGGGGGCTCTACCATTGAGCTACTGCCGCCCAATATACGCTCATTATATAAGCTCATTTAAATGGCACACTTAAAAGGTTTTTCGAATTTTTTCTTTGCCAATGTGTAGTTCAGAATTGGGTTCGAGCTGCGAAACAAAAAAAAATTCCCTTGAAATAAATTCATTTCGATACTGTCATATTGAGATTCTCAGCGTACCGCATTCGCTTCCTACCGTAAAGTTAATCGTGAATTTCTAAGAAGATTTTCTCAAGGAAAAATTTCAATTCGAAAAGAATTCAATTGCAGAAAGTTTTGTTTGAAAAAATTTTTGCCCAACCTAGAAATCGCCAAGTCGCTTCAAATAATAGTTGTTTAAAAAAGAAATCCTCTTATTTGTGTTAGCTGTTTTTTTTTTGATATCATTGGACGATTCGGCTGAATTTTTTGAGGCAAAATCCGTTCGTCAAAAATTTAATTTCAGGACAACTTCTGCTGATTTTACTTGGTCCAAGCGCACTACATATGAGGAATACGCGTCAAATTCATAGCAACGGTTCTGCAAATAAGCGACACATTGCAACTGATAGCAACGATTCGCTTCCCGATCACTACCTGTAAAAAGCAGTAATTTTTGTTGTTATTCTTCCCGCGATAATGTGTTGTAGGGACTTTCAAAAATTCGCACTAAATCGATCGCAAAACAAATTTGTGCTTCAGAATTACGAACGTAAAAAGTGCGAAACAATTAAATACGAAACAATTATAAGTTAGAGCGTACTAGACGAAATGCAGCAATCGCTGAAGAAAACCTTTGAAAAATTTTCTTGAAAAAAAATCCTTCAATTTGCTTTACAAACAAGGAATTAAAACATTCATTCTCATTAATTTTCGCTGCCACTGCTGATAACAATACCCTCAAAATAGTACTGGAAAACCGACGTTGTGGCTTCGTAAAACTAAAAACATAGATATCAACACATAAAATGGCGAAAAATTCGAAAAGATACAAAGAGGCGAGAGGAATGGTTCATAACAAATGAAAGAAGTAGTAAGGAGATGAAAACAGGGCAGACCAAATCGTACAAAAAGTTTGAGCGCTATTTGAACCAATTATGGGCACTTTCACTTTTAGGATTTTTGAATAACGCAAGTAACGATTCGGCCAGAGGATCCTCGCATGGGGCAAATGGGAGGAGGGGGTAGCTAGGAAGAGCGGGGAGACGAAGAGAAATTTTTCCCGATTTGTAGTCCGTTGCGGAACAGGATCCTTGGTCCTTTTCATAGCATTCCTCATATAGACTCTCTAGCATTTAAATAAAATAAAATTAACGAGCTGCGTTTTCCAGAAAAGAAACAACAATTGAAAAGCGTGAAATTCGTCAAGTACGATATCATTATCGACCGTAATCCGACGACCGCTTGGCAAACAGTGCAACAGCTGAGAAGGTTATGCAACGAACTACTTCAGTCTTCGATATTCTCATCATTATCACTTTTAACGCGCTTTTAACATTCATGACCATGCTTCATTTCCGTTTTTTAATTGCTCGTCGGCGATCAAAAAATTTTCGGCACTAGTTGTTTAGATGCAAAGGGATAAAAAGACAGCTGTAATCCCACTGATTCCGGTATCGATGCAATTGACAACCATGCCCACCCATGATTTTTGTGACCAGTTTCGGGACGCATGGTGATCAGCCTCCTGTCGATCCTTTGGGAAAGCAGCCGGGAATCGAACCCAGGTCTTCCCGCATACGAAGCGGGAGCTCTAGTTGTTTAGATATAACATAAAAATCTTAAACAACGGGAGTGAATCGGAAATAACACCTTTTGATGATGCATAACATACATGTGGACAATTGGAGCTGCCGAACTCGCATAGGGTTTTATAATTTCGGTAATTTTTCGTTCAAAAATCTCGAAAGTTTTAGTGCTTTACAGTGTTCGTTTGCACTTTTTCCTTCCTCCTCCCCCCCCCCCCCCCCCCCCTTCCTCTACTAGGTTTCTCATAAAATTAGCGGGCAGTGATTTCATGCCACTCAGCAAATAACATTTTCNCCCCCACTCCTCTATGCTTTTTCACCTAACAATTTCGAATAATCCCTCGAAAATCTTGTAACATGCGTCTCATATTCTCCTAAATCTCCCTCTCCGGCCTCTTCTCCCTTAACGTGCATGGTTAGATGGATGTCTATGCTTGATGATTCTTCATGTTGCTTCATCGTAATGCCACGATATTGTGTTGTGTCGTCCTCATACATATAATGCACACGGTAATTATTGTATGATACATTTCGAACTACAGTATTTATTTTACAATATACGCTGCTCCTACCACTAAATTCTCGATACGGGTTAAGCTTGCGCAAAGATAGCGGACGTTATGAATCGCTGTGCCAGAGAAAGTACCAGTGAGTGACTATGGCGACATGAAAGACGGTAACTTCAAAAAAAAAGCGAACCTCAAAAGATTTTCAGCCAGAAATAATGATATGGGTAAGGCACATATTGAAAAATAAAACAGCATTAACGACCTTTCACAAACATTTTTTCTTCAAACGATATTATTGCGCAAATTCCTTGCACATCGTTTTGTAGGAGAAGATATCATTATGTTTTGTAGTCTTAGACGCTTATTCGAAAACGTATAGAGCGGTAAAGACATATGCGGTCTCACAATTAACATCAATTAATTTGTTATTAATTGAAAGCATTCATGAAAAATAAAATCCATCCAGAGAATATTACCTGTAACTGAAGAACAAATATTAAAACGAATTCGAAAAATAAAAATCGACTAAGAATCTAAACCCTGTTTGAAACTTTATGCCAAAAATGTCAAAAGTTATTCATTTAATTACTATAAGGATTTTAATTACCATAAGCAATATCTCCAAAATTCGAGCCTAGCTTATTATGGCCTTATTGCGCTTTGATAATTTCTCTTTATTCACTAGTTGAAATCCCTTAAAAAAGTACTGTGTTATTTCTTAAGAACGTTAATCATAAAAGATAACAACTATTCCAAAATCGAGTTCATAGAGTGAAACAACAAAGCTCTCATTGCCATATTTGACATTGTTTGCGAGCCTTTGTAGTGCTACTCGATGATACAATTCAACTGATCAAATCTAACAAATGTTAACTTTGATCTCTTTGCCTAGTTAGCAGTATTGTTGGTGCACAAAATCGAATTTGAAAATTTCCGATTTGACCTGTGTCATTTCATTTGCCAAGTGCCTTTTTCGAGAATTTAGAAGGAGTATTTTGCGTTGGCTTCTGTAACGCTTTTCGTGAAATGAAACCTGATTGTTGGAGGTCTGTTGTTACGTACGTATTCTCAAAGGTGTTATTTTTCTTTGTCTCCCTTTCTTCAGGTTGTATAGAAAATTGTCGACTTGTTCGGTTCACTTCTCTCAACTTTACTAATTTCCTAATGATGGCGAGAGGTTTCATGGTCTGAAAATGTGCCCATTACTAAGGTAATTGGGAAGATTTGAAAATTTGGATATGAAATCAAGAAAACTTTGTTTATCCAGTAAAATTTATCAGAAACTTATGTTTATCAATAAAAATTTTTGTTTATCAGAATCGTTTTTCTTGGTTCGCTAAATTAAAAATGCATATGTTGACACTCGAAGAATTCGATTAAATTTCCTCACCGAACTTACCCTGATATGCGTATTCCAACGAAGCACAACAGATCGGCGTGACAGGTTTGTCGAAGATAGCGCACACAGTAGGTAGAGGGCGATTTATTGATAAACGATCAGGGCACAATAATCGATGAATAATATGCACGACCCAAGTTTGAGGGGAATATCGTTACGTTTGAAAATATGAGGTTCACCGAAAATTTCTTGAAAAGTATCGTCATCTTAATGATGGTTTTAATTTAAACTCAGTATTTATTGGCACGAAAATTGAAATAGTTCTTATTTTCTTAGGTATAAATCGTGTGCAAAGTGAAATGCATATGTTCACTGTTCTGTACATTCAACTAGATATTTGATAACAAACCTACGCGCGTCGTAAGCAAAGTTTCGCGAACTTTTTACCGTCTTCATATTAATTAACCACAATATTAGGTGCTTTAACATTGGTTATCTTTTCTTATTGATTTCAGTTGATTTTAAAAAATGTGATCATAGTGCGTTAGAAACAAGTAGATGAAATATCTTTATTGTGCTACCATTTCGCACTTAAGATTATCAATGAAGCACAATACCAAGCATTGTTAATTAGGCGCTTTGAAAGTACCTGTAAAGTTGAAAATTAGACGCTGCATTGTGAAAATTTCAAAAAGAAAATGGAAAGTCTCAAAGAAAACAGAAAATTTCAAAAAAAATGGAAAATTTAGAAAAAAAACGATGAGCTTTGTACTATGGAAATAAAGAAGCTTCATCAGCCTATTTCTAATATTTTTTTGTCACGTCGTAAAAGCGAACAATTTTCGTCCTAATATGCGCCACCAAAATCGAGCATCTATCAAACCCTTCTGACTCATCTCCCTTCCAACCCCGTCGTTCCACTTCCGTCCTGCCCACACCTTCACCACTCCCCTTACACCTGTAATAAGAAAATGACGGTTGCTTATCGTCAGCGATTTGTTCATATGGTTTTCCATAAGTTTTTGTTTTGCTGCCATTCAGTTGGAATCATCTATTACTCGACAAATTATAACGTGCGTCACACATCTTTCATGTTTCGCTTCCGAACAAATAGCATCTTTAAGTTTTGGTTCGAACGAAAAAAGCGGTGCATTTCATCGTTGCACTTCCCTTTTTATGATAATGACAGAAGCTAAACAATGAAGCCGTACAGTGCCTAATTGATCGATAATTGATCTCGATTGATCTCGACATTTCTCCTCTCATATTGTTGCATTCTCGAAAACACAAAAGAAAAACTGCATCTTCAGCTGGCTGTAAAAGTTTGAACTTATAAGGCCTACGTTAAATTATCAACGTTAGATTTCCTAACAGTTAAGCATAACTGTGCGTTACAACGACGTGAAAAGAGCACTTTAAAAGTGTCGGCATATCGAGAAAGCGCAATTATCGGCACAAATCTGCAAGTATGCTCTCATTGAAGAATTTTTTTTTGTCTTTTATAACCATTTCAGTTTAAAAATGATGCTGATACACTGTGAAAATACGGCTGGCACAACCTCAATCCAACTTCAGTGTTCGTTAGTTCATTTCTGATAAAAACAGCATATATGAATTGAGAGAGAACAAGCCACTACACAGGTTACTATGTCTGCAACTATACTAATTCCCTTTCGGAATAGATTCCTTGACAAATTGGCCGAATTCTAACCGTTGTTTCTTCGGAACTGACTCAAGAGAGAATTACGAAACCGGATGACTAGGTAAGTTTGAGGAAGATGAGGAGAAGAAAAAATGTCTCAGAAAATTATGACACATACGAAATCGTTAGCATCTGCTGACTTCCACGGTGCCTAGACGTATTGTGATCTATAGTAAGTTGTGAATGTAGCCTTGTGAAATTTACAACATGACAGTTTGCATTTGACTGTTGGTTTATGCATGATGCAATAAATATTATTTGCAAATCCAATTTGCAATTCCAATTTTGGCACCAATATTTATTTGATCGATACAAAAGACATGTATGTAGCGAGGCACTACACAGATCGAATTTTGAATAGCTCTTCATGTGAATTCCTTGCAACTTTCGCTAATATTTGCTCTTTTTTTACATTGCAGTCAATTGCACTTTAGATCCGCTTTCTTTGATTTCCGCTAGTATATGCTTTGCAAGATTCGTTGAATATCGCGGCCTCCATATGTAAAATTTAGTATGACAAACGGCCCAACGACAAAAACATTCATTGAAATAAGTAAGGGCAGTTGTATTGTTATGAATAAATATTTTAATCCAGAACGTGTGCCAATCTAGATTGTTTGATTTTGAGTCGGGCAGAAAATGGAAAGTGCATTTTATGCTTGCATAATTTTCATGCTATTCATGCAAGCAATTTTGTCTAAGGCAACCCAGTCATTGAGATGGCATAACAGGACCGGCTCATGATTCCACACAGTGCTAGAAACAACGAGATGGTCGCTCCATAACATGGGATGACGTCCATTATTAGAACAATTACTCATTATCGTCCATGCACACTCATTATCCTGAAATACTCATTACACTCAAATACTCAAATGCTAAAATACTCGAAAACAGAAAAACTCATTATCCTGAAATACTCATTACACTCAAATACTCAAATGCTAAAATACTCGAAAACAGAAAAACTCATTATCCTGAAATACTCATTACACTCAAATACTCAAATGCTAAAATACTCGAAAACAGAAAAACTCATTATCCTGAAATACTCATTACACTCAAATACTCAAATGCTCAAATACTCAAAAACAGAAAAACTCATTATTCTGAACTAACAACGCTACTTCTAGTTCATTCTTAGAACATTTCCAAACTATACATATTTGCTAGCCGTTTGTGCTAGAAATGAATGTATGAGATGTTTAAGAACACTGTTGTTTCCCAGACGCATATTCGACACATATTCGTATAAGATAGATTGTAGTTAAGACCGGATATAATGCGTCGAGGAGATCGTATAATAATTTTATGCTCGAGTATTCAAAAGTAAGCCAGCCTGAAGCACTGTAATTATTTTTTTCAAAGTAAACTAGCTAGCCACCCTACGCGACCGATGAAGGCAACGTAAGGAAAACCAGCAGAACTAGCCCAGGAGCCCAGTTCTCGCCTAGTTGTTGCGGCATAAACTTATTATACCATCTCTTCGACGCATTATATCCGGTCATAACTACAATCTATCTTATACGAATGTATGAGATATCTGCGAGATTGAATAGAATAAATTTTTTTGTCAAAAAATTTTTTGTTTAAAAAATTTTTGTTCATCGAGCACCGATGAGAGTGCCATATTCGGCTGACTTTACGATGAAAAGTCGACTGCAGTCAGGGAATGTACTGTATTGTTGTCACAGAATGCGGGCAGGTGGACCACGAAAAGATTTACTGATAATATTAATATTGCAATTGTTAGAGGCTTCAAAATTACTGATGATCAAAAATGGCCCTATAAAACACTTCACATTTCGTTTCAGACTGCTCACAAAAACCTCGTTTTTGTGACGAGAACATTGTTCTGCAGTCGCCTTAATATGCACCTTTTGAAGCGATCCTTAACTTCATTTGCCTAACTATTAAACTCAGATCACATTTCAAAAAATGAGTTTTTGCACCGAGTGATACTCGGTTCGAATACTTTTATAGCTTTGTGTTTAGTATCGAAGATGATTGTCCCAGAATTCGTCTAGAAAGTTTTGAAGGTGTTAGCAAAACTAACAGTAGGTAAATAGCGGACCAAGATGAGCCTATAGAAGATATACGAGAATAGAGAGTGAAATAAAAGTAAAGTTTCACACGGCGAGAACCATGAAAGAAAACCGGACGTTCCTAGAAAGAGGAATTCGCATGTCAATATTAGTAGGAAATTATCGTAGGTGACAAATTTTGCAATTACCGACGAAGTGACTAATCTGGCAACGAACACACAACTAAGCGAACGTATGATCGAGCAATCGAAAACGGTTACACTTCAAGCTTCAAAATTTTTTTCGAAAAAATTTTTTTGTATTAATTCTGATTTTTTGCTAATAAGAAAAAATCGAAAAATTTCCCTTGGCTAAAAAATTATAGACAAATATGTTCGATATACAACCGTTCGATGTTTATGGCAATGACGATCCAGTTTTTCTTGGGGTGGTATCGCTTCACGAGCAACAACAACAGTAAAATGCTTTTGTTTTTGTGATGCGACAATTAAGAAACTTTTCTCGACCAATGTGACACATTATCATATTTTGTTCTTTTTCTTGCAGACAAAACAGGAGCTAATAGAAGAAGAAAGAAGACTAGTGGGCGGGTATAATGATGCTGACACGTACAACTCTCTTTCTTAGCAATAGTTGACGCCTTCGTTACAGTCATTAAGATTGTCGATTTCTGAGCGCTATTTTCACTCTTATTCATCGAATGTTCTATCAATTTGTCATCAATTGTTGATTTTAATGAAGCATATATTGTTTATCATTAGGCATTTAAAAAAATATATGTCTATTAGTTTTACTTCTTATGCATGATCGTATTGCTTGCATAAATCAAGCTGAACGAACAATTCATATGGCTCTTAAGATTCACAACTCTGAGAATTCGCATCCGTTAGAAATTTGTGCGTTATTGTTTTCTGAGCGTTTATTGTACTCGTTCGTTTTTGTTTTTTTTTTAAATTTTCCAAAACTCACCCTCGTTCCTCTAAAATATCTTCTACACTTTGCATAAACGGCTGCTGAAATGATACTCAAACCCATAACAGTAACAATACTTAAAATCTACTGTTTCGATCTTTGACGAAAGTTTCGCACAGTGTAAAGTTTTATTACAATTAAACAACTGAAATACAGTGGCGTGGTGCGTACCGTAATGCTCAACTTAATACGATGAGCGGACTCATGCCAACACGTATCACAGCATTGAATGTACATTATAATTGAAACTACTATCATAAACGTTCAAAATCAATCACATGGTTTTGCTCAATACATACTGTGTTCCATTGAGCTTTGGCCCTCCTCTTATTGGAGATAGAAATTTACACAAAGCGAATCTCAAATTACTTCTTCGCAAAGTTATTCTCGTTGTTTCTGTTTGGTCCACTGTTTCGTGTAAAATCATTTTAAAGTTGATCCTTGTTCGAATTTTGTGCCACATTCGTTGCAGATACTTTGCATTTCAAGCAACAGTAGTTCGCTCATATTTCAGCTTTCTTTTCCCTCCCCTTCCCCCTTCCCCCATC
>JPKZ01003186.1:624367-637225 GCA_000803305.1 Toxocara canis
CAGAGAGAGATTTTGATGCCATCGTCAGGAAGGGTGAGCTCCTTCAACAAGAGGCTTTATTCGAAGTATTGTGATATTTCGTTTGCAAAAAAAAAAGTGAAAATGCGTTTTGTTTTTTGCATTTGCAGTACAAAGAGGCCGAATCACTCGCTCTGATGTGGAATTTCTTTGCAATGCAAATAATGTTCAGTTTAATTGGCTACGAGTTCGACTTCAGAAAGGTTTTGGGTTCTTTGTCTATGAAACCTACACCATTCGTATCGTTGTCCGTCTTTATCCTCTTTCATTTAAAGTCGGACATTTGCATCTTGCTTACCTCATCCAATTATTTTAAAAAAAAATTTTTTTTTGCTTTTCACGGTTGAATAGACTAATACCGTTGACGACACGACTTTTTGTACTAGTTATTTACAAAGCAACCGTTTTGCCAGTAGTACTAGACGTTTTGTCAACGGCGATCAACATTCATTAGGCTGTCAAGAAACGAAACTCTAGCGATCGCGCAACGGTCCTCAGATCGTGATTGGAAGCACGCTATTGCATTTTGCACTTCAACATTTGCAGCACTCTAACTGATGAGTGCGTTGAATTGTCTGCTGCAATAGGTAACGCCCGCAGGTTGTTAATGACTAGTTTATTCAACATTTAGCTGCAATATTCATGCAAGTATCTTTCACAGCTCAATAACACACTCACCTAATGAAAATAATCAGCCAGGAAAGCCTCATTTACTTATTTCTAATGGAACGTATAGGCGTAGCGCCCACGTATAAGTGAATCAATGCCGACTTCGTGTACGCTATATTTGAAGTAACTGATTATCGACTGTGAAAAATTAGATCTGCTTACTTTGTTAGCACCTAAAAGCCGTAACATTCTGAATACAAACTGTTCGTTGCAGCCAAAAATTCGCAGCACTCTAACATGAGCAAGAGCGCGCTACATAAACGTCATTTGTTTGTCGTGACTAAAATATGCGTAGCGCTTTTGCATTTTTGGAACGCGATGATTTTTAGCTGCAACAGACAGATAGTTGTTTTGCACCGGATTGTTGATGACTTAAATATGCTCACGTGTTGTTGATGCAGATTCATACGCGTACGGTATTCAAAGCGTTTGCGATTCTTGGCGTTGGTACGGTTGTGCGTATTATCGCCGTATTTCTCCTATCGTTTGGGTGCGGACTTCGATTGGCCGAGCAATTTTTCATGTCCGTATCATTTCTTTCAAAGGCTACGCTGCAGGTGATTTGTCGTTTAATGAGCATTTTCAATTCCAATCGTTCGATGCGTTCAGATAGATAGCAGAGCTTTTTTTTTTTCTGGAAACGTTTCAAAAATGCGTGATAAACTTAAAATCTAAAAACTTTAAGCATGGTTTTTTTGGGAATCTCAAAGAAGGCTATTAGAACAAAAAAAATAGGCGCTAATATAAGTTTTAGCCGAAAGTTTCTATATGGTTTACGGTGATTGTGTGCAATCTAAATTCGATTTTTCGAATGGTTTCGTTGTAATGCTATTGAAAACGAGCAATTAGTGAATTGTGACGGTGATACTTATAGTGGGAATCGTAGCTTCTCTAAAATATGACAATAATAATGCCGAAGAGTGAGGCACTTTATGTTGGTTTAGTAACCAAAATGAAACTTATTACGGAACCAATCACGGAACTAAAATGTAACTTTTGCCGCTTTGCATACGGCAATTGCATATAGTTTTTGGCTCTATTTTATGTGCTCTCAGAAATGTGAATTTGGTTTTCGACTACATTCTTGTCGAGTTAATAAAACTTGTTTGCTTAAAGATTAAAATGACGAAAACTTCTGTTTTACCGTTTCTTCTCAATATTGCCAACAGAATTTCTTATTAAAATCGCCTTTTTAAACGCTTTTTGCAAAATCGAATTGAACTATGATGCGAACTGAGATACATATGTTCCTGTATGCAGATTAATAGTTTAAGCAATGTGAATAGAATGCGCGTTGCGAAATTCGCCTTAGAAGCGCTCAATTGAAAACCCCTAATCACTCTTTTTATTAATTTGTTGCAAATCATAATGACACTTATTTGATGAATATTTCATAATACTCTGGTTTAATTACTAACTTTTAAAGCGGTTTTGATTCGGCTTGAATCCTCTCTCCATCGGTTTTTTTTTCCAATGGTCTGTTTAACCATCTTCTTTTATTAATATACGCATACTAGGCAGTCACTTAAACACCCTTTTATTTTGAGCTGCTAAATTACCCACTTGAATATTACAAAGAGTTTGCATATTCACGACAAATTCACCGTTTCGTATTTAGGCAACCTAAATTAGCTTCCATATTATGTGCTTGATGATTTGTTTATTCCTTCGTTCCTTTGATACGATAGAATTTTAGTGATATTTCGGCAGTATAAAAAATAAAAAAATTAACGACTAATTGCAGGCAGCGTTGGCTCCACAGGTTGTCGAGCGTAGTGAAGGTACATCGATGCACAAAGAGGCCGTGCTTGTTATGGCCACCTGTGTAATCGGCATTATTATTATGGCTCCAATTGGTACTTTGTATACTTTGTTCGCAGCGATTGTGTTCGATTGTTCATTGCTAAACATTTTTTTCAAATGCTAATCCTACGATGCATTTCATTGACATTGCCGTTGAAATGTGAAACACGTTCCTCACACAATTTTCGACCATTGTTTCCGGTTATATTTAGCGATAAGCACTCGTAACGGCGAACGTGCGTTACGGTGGATTGTTGTGCAGAGCACATTATGCAAAAGGATGCAAAGGCAGCTGTAATTTCATCGATTCCCATATCCAAGCAGCTGACAACCATGCTCACGCATGATTGTTTTGACCAGTTTCGGGATGCCTGGTGTTCAGGCTTCTGGCGATCCGTCGGGTAAACAGTCGGAAATCGAACCCAGCTCTTCCCGCGTACGAAGCGGGAGGGAGCTCTGCCACTGAGCTACTGTCGGCTCATAGAACGTTATAGGTTGTTCGAATACTTTTTGTTTGCGAAGGCGTAAAACTGCATAAATAGCCGCATCTTAAAAAGTCTTCATCGTCCGCAGATGTTTCTCATGATTAGTGTTGGTACAATGATACTACGAGCCTACAAGTTAACCACAACGACCGGTAGGGAGTTTAAGGACAATTGAAATATCGTCGAACCGTTTATATGTCCAATGGTCACTGAATTGGCACGATTTGGCCGAGGATCGAAGATGCCTTCATCATCCAATTGTTTTGAAATATTTTCGCTTTTTATACCAATTTTATGCTAAATTTAATGGCGAATTACGCAAATACTATTTGTTATCCCGGTTTGGGTAATTGCTTCGACTATTCTTCTAAGAGCAATACAGCTCGAACATTGGTGCGATCAGATCATCGTTGCCAATAGAAAGCCATCGAGCCGTGTGCAAAAACAACCCAATGCATCTCTAGTGGCAGCCGACAGCCTCCGCAAGGAGTAATGCCATTATGAATTTTGGTGTTTTCCTCTTTCCAGTCGTTACATTTATGTCTTTCCAGTCTAGAGCTTCTCAAATGAAACTTAGCTGATCGTAAATGCATGCATATTTTCAGGCCAAGTGATCATACAACTACTCGGCCAAATAATCCTATCGCCAAAAACCGTTAACAAAGGACGCGTATTCGCCCAACATAAGGCGCAGATAAATGGCCAAAACAGTGTCGAACATCCTGCACCGGTGAGCAATACGTTTCTCATTATTCTTCTGCAAATTAAATGTTTATTATGAAGATCAGATCGTTTCCTCTGTCTGCGCGTTTCTACATAAATTTAACATATCGTATTGTATAAGAATTAACCGTTAAATGCAAACATGCCTTTGATAGTATCACTTCAAAAAAAAAAGAAAATTGATCTCTTACCTCCAATTATGACTACCCGAAGCATATTCTGAAATGAAAAACCGCAGTTCAATTTCGGCTGATAACATTCGTTTTTGTCCGACAGTTCAGGTAAATAGTTAGGAGCCATGCCACCATCCCTTTCCAAAAGTCATCAGCAAAACGTTTTGATATAGCCATCTGAGCGATTGATTGGACGTCATGGCGATATGTCATGAAAGCGGCGATCGCCAAAACATTCAACGATTAAAATGTGCTGCATCGAAAAATCAACATTTTATTATCTCATTGTGCAAACATTTGCATATTATCGCTCTCTTAAATCAACAAGTCTTCGTAATTAGTGATTTTTTTTGATTCACAGGCTTGATCGATTCAATACGCAAAGAGGTGGTCCACCGAAATCTCCGTAAGCGAACTTTCATGTGAAATGTATTGCTTTTTATGCAAAAAATGCAAAATGCAAGAAACTGTTAACTGTTAAAACTGTTAAACTGATTATGCCAAAAAAAAACCGATTAAAAACTCTATGGTAATTTTTAGACGCGACAACGCAGTTCGGTTTGCTCGTTGGGGCAAATTGAGGAGCAAGATGAAGTATCGACATAGGGCGAATTTTCACTTGATCTGACGCTGTTGTGGTTTTTCTTTTTCTTCTGGAAACATCGCTCACAACAAAGATTTTTATGACGTCATTGTACAAATTTTCATATGTAGTAAATTGCATACTGGAGGTTATCAGCCCGATTTATATGAACTGTCGAGCATCACATTGTATAGAAGAAGGCAAGTACTACAATGAGCTCGCATTTTTCGATTCCTAAACTTCTCGATGACTTTTGATTGACTGTGCGATATTTATGGTATCTCAATGATCAAAAAAAAATTACTTCCTAACGAGCAGAAAAAGTTTCAGTTAGAGCGAAATAAAAATTACATGCAATTTTCAGACTGTAATTTTCAAATGAATCTTTTTGGACCGTCTTTATTGGGCTCGTATAATTAATTCATGGTGTAAAAATTTCGTTTAATTGTCTACAGCATAAATGTATGCAGTTACCAGCCCATTTGTTGTGCTTTTCTAAGATAGGCTAAATTTTGTAATACGCTTTGTTTCATTATTTGTTGATTACGAATGATTGCGGCGTTTGGTGAAGAAGTACGATGGACATATTGAATTGTGAGACAACTTAGCAGGCAGGCCTATTTGATAGTAGCATCGGCTAAACAAATCTACTCTCCAATCTATTCTCCATTTGCGCCACAATCAGAAATATTGAAGCATAATTATACTGAAGCTTTTGGCTTACTCTGTGATTGTATTGACGTTTTTGTGTTATGTGAAATGATTGTCGAAAGAAAAATAATGAAGAGAGCGACATCGCAATGTGCGGTAGTGATTGAGATCGGCGACTGATATAAAAGTCGTCTTCCACTCCCTAATTTCGATAGACTGCTAACATGATCGATTGTTTAAGCGCTCTTCCTTATGCATGTACTACACACAAAGTGATCCATACTTATCCTTGCTATATTACTTACAAGTAATCAGAGGAACTGTAATACTAGGATCGTTACCATATGTAGAGCACCATCATTAAAGTGGTATGCCTGAAGGTCTCATTAGCTGAAACACACGTTCTGTGTTCGCCAGCAATGCTTTTCTTTCTTCTTTTCTTGTGCTATTCAACGCTAAAGAATTCCTTCGAATTTAGCCACAAAGCCACAAGGCTATTTACGATGGAAATTTTTTGCACTATCGCGCCGATGAATAGAATACATTATTCAGCGAGCGCACATCTGCAATATCGGCAAGTGTTGTGCACCCACCAATTCGCACATTTGCGATATCTGCAAACATGCAAACCACCGATTTGCACATTTGCAATACCGGCAAGTATGTAACCCATCAATTTGCACATTTGCAATACCGGCAAGTATGTAACCCATCAATTTGCACATTTGCAATACCGGCAAGTATGTAACCCATCAATTTGCACATTTGCAATACCGGCAAGTATGTAACCCATCAATTTGCACATCTGCAGTACCGGCAAATATGCGACCTACCAATTTGCACATTTGCAATATCGGCAAATACGCAACCCACCGATTTGCACATTTGTAATATCGGCAAGTATGCAAGCCACCAATTTGCACAACATATTTCTTTGCATTTTCAGCGATTTTCGCAATAGCGAAGACGCACTACGGATGTCTATCTATGCGCGTGCATTAACGCATAGATTAATGTAAGTCCTTGTCTGTATATACCGCTAGTTCGAACCTCATGAACCCGGAAACCTGCCGCCATGGAATTCGGTAAACATCGTCTATGAGAATACAAACAAAAATCAGAAACGGTTCACGGATACCTGAATGAGTTATGACGTACGGAAACCAAATAGGGTGAGCAATGTAAGTAAGCGGAATAACCGCTCGCAATTTCAAATCCTCGGCTCGAAATATGTGCTCATACGATTCAAAACGCTGCGGACGATTTCGTTTGAAGTGCAACTTTCTTCAAAAACGAACCTTTTTCATTTAAAAAAAGAAATGTCTGCTTTTGAAAAATCTGAAGATAAAGCCCATACCGCCATGACTCGAAGTTTCGGCTACTGATAGTTGCCAAAGTATGCTCGATTCTGCGCCACGACAACACTACTACCATACCGTTGACCACAGATGACAGCATATTGACAAGTTTGATGATAACAAACACGATTTTATGCGTCCTTTAGATTCGTCTATGTTTTATTTGAACTACGACCGTTGAAGTTCCACACATTTCCCTAGTCAGATACGACTTGAAATGCCGTTACCTATTTCAATCTCTTAACCAGCTGACTGCTGAGGAAACGGCACTTAGCCTGGCCTGTCACGCAGTCCTTTAGCAATAGAATGGTACCATTTCATAGCTACCGTTCTGGACAACAGCCAAGATATCGATAGCATTTCGCCAATACTCTGATTTCTTTAGTTATGCGTCTGAATGTAATATACAAGAAAACATGACTCAGGGTCAGTGATAGGAGAAACGGTACTTCACGGTTTACTGCCTTTTATAAGGTAACCAACCACATCAACTCGCAAACCTGCTACAATGACGAACCAAGAGAAACGAACAATTGAAACAAGCATTGCGGAATAGGTGGAAACTTTTAAAAGCAGCAAAACGCTTTTTGCATCACTCAAAAACGATCACTCTCAACGACACCAATCGAACGCTGAATGAGACGAACAAAAACCACAACTCAACAACAAATGAAAGTTATTTTCGAAACCAAAATGCACTTAGATGGGATTATGGATCCATTTGGATAATGGGCCATGCTCACGAACCAATTTGCAGTTGGCACCATCCATCGTGAGGCGACCCTGTGTACGCATCGTCTCGAAATCCTCTTTGTCCCATTTAGTGAAACCCCATTTGCGTGAGACAACGATCAATTGACGACCAGGGAACTTGAATTTGGCTCGACGGAACGCCTCAACTGCGTAATCAGTATGCTGCAAAACAATCATATTCATAATAAATTCAGTTCTTTTGAAAAGAATATGTTTGCTTGTTTCGTTTGGCGGCTGACTTTAGACACAAACAAAGATACAAAGATACAAAGGCAGCTGTGATTTCAACGATTTCCGTCACCGATGCAACTGACAACCATGCTTAGGCCTGAGGGCCATTGCCTCTTCCCTTCCATGATTGTTGTGACCAATTTTGACCGCCTGGTGATCAGCCTGCCGACGATCCTGACTTTAGATAACTGCTCCGTAAAACAATTAACTATAGGTACTTTAAACAATGATCGAGAGTATGCACATTGAAAAAAATCTGTGAACCAATGATTTCCTCTTTGTTATATGCACTTTCACGATTTGCTTTTTCTTTTTTACATCAATCATGCCTATGTTCTTGTGATCCCTACAACAGTCTATGTTCTGACCCACTACTACGACTTTACAGATACTGCTCTGCAAAAGAACAAGGCCATCAAATAATACTGAACAAGTTGTTCTCTTTTAAGGTCTTACTGTCGCCTCGTAGTATCTGCGACTCGCGTACAGATCAACAATGAAAAGTTGGTAATAGAATTAATTTTTCGGTTCAAAGTTATACTGCAAAACTTCAATGAAGTTTTGCATGACCTTTAAGGAAGTTGCAAAACAACTTACGATAGCATGTGAAGAAAAAAAATCGTCAAGAAAACTTTTAACTCATCACAGACAATTGTTTAGCAACAATTCAACTGGTTAGAAAATACTCGGACCGCCGATAAGCTACGCTGAAAATTCTCCCTACTACAATAAGCACAGTATTTGTTGCATTCTCTCTAAACTACGAATCGCTCATTCCACACTGCATTTTATCCGAAACCGATAGAACTACCATGCTGTTCAATGCAATATCTCCGGATTTATCGCCGATCTGTGGAGGTCGAGTAGACTGACGGGTCTGAGAGTAGGGAATGAAGGTAAACGTTTAGAAGATCGCATGAAATTCAAGTAAATGCTGACCTGCTCTTTAACACGAACCGAAATTAGCAAGTCGCCGATATCGACTCGAGCTACCAAGCCTTGTGGTTTACCATATGCGCCGCGCATACCTGTTTGAAGACGATCTGCACCCGCACACGATAACATCTTATTGATGCGTACCACATGGTAGGGATGCTTACGTACGCGCATATGGAAACCATCCTGAAATAATATCCACCGTCTGTATATGTAAACTGCAACAAACCTGATCACAAACTGTTGAACGAGCGCAGATTAAACACTTCACTGCTTTTCACTTAATACTATTCGAGATAAGATGAAACTGTATTTTGCCAACGCGCGAGGTGCTTCTTCGAATAAGCTTCCTCAACGAATAACCAAAAGTTTCATTTTTTGTATACCTAGCCATGCAATTTCAGTCCACCTATCTTTTATACAGCTGTGTGACAAACTGCCTTCTCTATATTCTCCCTCTCTCGTTGAACCACTAGATACTTGTGCACGAATAGAACGAATGCATATAAGCACCTTAGAGCATCTGTTTTCGCGCTCTTCTAAATCCTAAAACCTTTTTTCATTACTTTAACGAAATGAAATATCATTCGCAATTCTTGAAGTTGATGCAACAATTATCGTCAACTTCTGTCATTAAAGACGCCAATATTTCACGTACTGAAATTTAAATATTTCTAAACGGATTTATGTAGCACGTCCCAACAAATATCAAGGACCAAAACAGTAAATCGAAAATATACGATGCATAAGACGGTATGTTTACAGATGTGTTTACACACATAGGGCACGTTTCATGCATGAAAGCCCATTCGCATATGTATCGCTTGTAAGATATGTACAATTCACACAAACATAAGGTATCAGCCTTACGTTTCCGATATGCTAAGGTTCCAGAAAATTATTTAATTACTGATCAGTTTTACATACGTTATGAGAGCTTGTCTACCAATCAATTTCCGTTGAAAATTTTCTATCATCTTCTGATAAACGAATGTGTAAATTCTCTTTTTAAGAACTCTTAACTGTTCACGTATTCCAAAAAAAATTTCGAAGGATAGATGAAAATTTCTGAAGATGTTGAACCGACCTTGCCACAGTTCTTCACCATAAATTTATTGGCACAAATTCTTGCAGCCTCGAGCGCCTCCGACGAAAGATGCTCGCGTTCGTTCGACATTAAATGAACGCATGCTGGAAACTCGTCTACATCCGCCTAAAAAATTTATTCTTCCTATCAAGAGAGTCTTTGCTAAGATCTCCACCTATATAGTCCTTCTCATGATCCCTTCATTTGAGCATCATATTCCTGTTTCATGAATCATGCTTTATATTAACTGTCATGTTATCCTCACCCCATTCCCGACCCCAAAGTTGTGGGTATATTTTACATGAATATTTGATGACTTTGCTATTTGCATGAATGCATTAAACGAGAAATTATTATACACATCCCTTCTTCGATTCGCTAATGAAAAAATTGCCTACCGCAAATGAAAGACTGTCAAGTGATGGTTTTTTAACTTTGTTTCGACTCATCAACCTTCCGCAATTTTTAAAAATTACGCGCAAAATCCCCTTCCCTATGGAAGAGCGTGGATCAATTTATTGGTCACATCGCAAAACGTTTAAAATCGATAAGAGAAAGATAGCTTCGGAAGTTCGATCAAAGTTACGGTTCACTGGCTACTCCATTTTTCGTCCATGTGCATTACTGAAATTATTTGGTCTGTGAAATTCACCGATCAAAAAAAAAAATGAAAGTGCAAATTTTTGAGGAGTCATATTTTACCAAATGTTCATTAGCTAATTCGCTAAAGTGCTTGTAACAGCACTGAGAGAAGCCATTTTCATTTTCCAGTATCCTTTTCGATTTGCTATGCTTTGGTTCCATTGTGTTTATGACGCGAGAGCACAATTTAAAACAAGTGGTAATGCACACCAGGTGAATGCTATGACATGTGCTTTTGCAAAATTCATCCATCAGATCAACCGGTTCATCAACTGCAGGCAAATGATGGAACATGCAAAATAATTTATGAAAACATGCGTCCCGACTGTTTATCCAAAACTTCTATAAGGATTGGTAGTCATGTTTTCGTTTCAAATCTTATAGAAGTTGGTGGACGAACCGAAAAGATGCTTTATGGGTGGTAGAATCCATCCACCAAGTTACATACTTGTAGCATCAGTGATTTCCGAACTGAAACTATCGGCCAATGTATAACAAACGCGCCCGCGTTCAATAAATACGAAAGCAATACGCTTATTGAGTTCCATAAATTTTATAAAAATTCGTAAATTACACGATAATTAAAACGACTTTTTCAAATGCTAAAACGAGATGACAAAAAAAGCTCGTCCAGTTTTTCAATAGGAGTTTTTTTATTGTTCTTTTCGGAAAGTATATCGCTCTAAAATGGATTAAAGCGCAAATATCAACTTGTTCAGCACGGTTCAAAAACCGACATTATTTACCTTTTTCTTTCCTAAATCGAAAATCCGAATTTTTGGATCTGGAACACCTCGACAGAAACGTGATTTCGGATATGGCTTATTCTTTATATAGCGATAGCACCTAGCAGGCCTTCTACCCATTTTGATCTGAAACACAAACATAACATGATGATCATCGTATATGGCCAAATGAACGAAACGTCCATTACGATAACTTTATGAAAACAATGTTAAGTACTTTACAATACGCCAATAACAGTAATTTTGTTTTGCCCTGTTTATTTTAAACGGCATTAAAAGTACAATACGAATAATTTACGCAATTCGACAATCGAAATTTATCCGCACATCCACCCATCATTCAGATTAATTATACCGATAAAAAAATTTCACTCATCATTCCGTTTTTTATAGATCCGAAACTCACTTAGTTTACTAACACAAATAAATAGTGCAGTGTGTTTTCATGCACAACAACCAGCAGTGCGTATCAATAGCAATAAAAAAGAAACCTTGAACGATACGCCTCTAGAAATTTGCATATTTAAAGAGTCATAAATCAATCGAAATAGACTTCAGAATACGAAACTAAAAAAACGAAAATTAATGAATATAATAAAGGCATTCCTTATGCGGAATTCGATCAACAAAGAAGGCTCAGAAGTAATCGTCCGCTACATAAAAATGTAAGGTACGCCTGAAGAAATCGAAAACGTTGTTTAATATTCACATAGCATGGTTCAATGTAGGGAGTTTTATGTTAAGGGCGATCACATCAAAAAGACGAGCACTGCACACAGGTGATGTTCAAATAAGCCTGAGCGTAAGTGAATAGATAATACAGCTTTCACCGCGTCTAACAAAATGGCGATTTATTTTCAGCAAAATTCGAAGAATAAAAACGGCGTATTATCCATAACGATTTGAGAACACCCGCATACGACCAAGCGGTTTTATTCAAAAGGCCGCCTTTTTCATGCTCTACGGGGCATGGATCGTGTACTCGGTATGGCAAGATCATTGGTGGAAAAGATCTCAGTCCAAGAGGAGGGCAAGGTGGTTATTCCCTTATTCGAAATTACTCCATAATTATCAACCAACCTATAAACAAGTGCTAAAACCAGCACTCCTATGTCTCTATGGGTTCGTAACGTTCATGAGTAAATTAATGTTTACCAGTCATAGACTTCAGGGGTTCAAAGATTTTTTGAAAAATCAGCTCCTTTATGAATTTTTACCGCAAAATTTGTCAGCCTTGGCAACGAACGCTTATCAAATACTTTTTTGCGCATTGCTTGAACAAACAAATTCTGCTGGTTGAAATATCGGCCAGTCAAGCGTTGCTTCATTTTACAACAGCAAATAAGCTCCTCGTGATATAAGTGAAAGGTGAGAATAACTTATGAAGCGCTATCCGAATCTGGTTGAACGATTGTATTTGCTCCTAATTTTGTTGCGCTTATCGTTTAATTTGAACTATACTGAAATGGGTTCTATTCCGAAAAATTAATCTTACATATTGCTACTTCTGTAATATGCATAATATTACAAAGATGCAGCAGGATATCATGACTGATTTTTTCCCGAACAGTTGGAATTAAAGAATGACATTTTAAAGGAAAAATGATCGCAAGAAACGGCCAGTTTTCAGAAAACCTTATGTGAGGCAAACATGACATTTTTCAGTAAACTCGGCAAAACAACATAAAACAATCGATATAAGTGGTTCACCGAATAAAGTTAAAAGAACGACAGTAACGTTCTTCGTATTATCGCAAAGACGATTCCGCCTATCGAATAAGTTAAGATTTGATTCGATTCAATTTAATAAGTCAACTCAAAAATGATGACTTTTCGAAATACCTTTTCGAGACGTTTCTAGACATCCGATACTCGGAGATGAAGGTAAAAATTGTTCCTACCCTCGCCTCCTCTCTCTCCCCATTGCATAGACCTCCCACATCCTCCTAATCCAGCAGTGTTGATTTCAAGCAGATCTTGATTTCCGAAACAAAAAATCA
>JPKZ01003186.1:673251-698639 GCA_000803305.1 Toxocara canis
TAGGAGCAAGCTGCTCTCTCTACAGCGAGAGTTGAAAGTAAGGAGGACATCGTGTTGAGCGTGACTGAAATCGAAATTTTGCAGTAGTCATGCTTTACATATACAAATTAGTGTTGCTTCGATGGCACAGAGCCAGTCGGTCTCTTCGCCCACCTCAGATGTTCTTATGCTTGAACCTGCTTTGCTCCCACTCCTCTCCGCTCACTCCGAGGCAGTACTAAAACGTTTTAAATTCTTTCCATCTTGAATGTGGCATCCTGTAGTCCTTCCTTCTGATCGGATGGTACCGTCAGTTTTTTTCTTTCGTATCGTCGCCAGTCGGTCCGTTCTCTATTCATCTCCTAAGTCCTTCCTGAGTTTGGGAAGTCACAGTGCCCCTCCCACTTCTCGTTCCCCTTTTCTAGCAGTCGACATATCATCATAGTTGGCTTTGGAATTCTAGCTTCAGGAGCTTGTCTAACTATTCCTTAGTCACATAAAACACGGGTTGTTTTCCAAAAAGATAAATTACGGACGTTCTAACTTCAGGAGGCATGCGAACGCTACTGCTTGACGACTGACTATCTCGAAGCGTATTTTGGAGCGTTCCGTGAGGTGATGCAGCAGTCGGGTTCAACTTCCTTCATAGGTACCCATTCACATGTTAGATTTTCGTTTACAAATTCATTTGCCATGGCTGAATTGATGAATCGAATGCCGTGATGTTACAGCTATGGTTTTTTTTAAATTTTAAAATTTTTGATTCAGACTAGAAATTTTCTAAAATTTCATCAAAAATTCTTCTCGATGGCTTTTTGAGACGATAATCTCAATATTTGAAAATCGTTTCGAGATAATATACTGATATATACTCTCGGTCTGATTTTTTGAGAATTACTGTTTTTTCCAAACCGTCTCAAATGTATTGGTTCACTCAGTTTTTCGTGAATGTATACTGACGATGCGATGCATACATTTTCGATAATTTTTTAGGCATCGGTGGTCAGATTAAGGAAAGTTCATTACTATAGTTTTTTTTTTGATTGACAAATGTGGGATCATTTAAATGCATAGTGAGGTGTAGAAATACGATATTTGATCTTGACAGACACGTTTACCGTGTCTCACATAAAGCACGTGTTTGGGAAGAATTTTTGGGATTATCTGTCGATCAATAATTATAATTGCGAATGTTAAATAGTCTACTTTTTATCCTGCCTTAAAAGGCTGGGAAAGAATTCGTACGCAAGTGATTCATTCCAAATTTGTTCCCCATTCATGCGTTCATTTCTTACATTTCAGCAAAGATTATTATGCTAGTTCGTACTCTAAAAAGACCTCGGAATTACAGCTTCAGGAGCTTGTCGAACTATTCTAAAAAATGTTCACTGAAAACAGCTATCGGAAATTGTGACGCGTTCGTCTAAGAAGAGTTTTCATGAAGCTGGATAATGATGTAACAAGCGTTACGTATACAAACGATTAATCGAGGCCCCACCGAGAGTAGATTGTTGTTTTTGAGAATTTCTCACTATAAAGCGGTATTACATGGCAACATATTGTTGGGTTCATTCTTCCTATAAATCTCTATCTTATCACTGCATCTGTAGTTGATAGCAAAAATAACAGACAACAGAAGTGGTAGGGGAGGTTGGTAACGAAAGCAGCAGCTTAAGGAAGATGTGGTCTACTTTACTGTATCCTTATTGGGCGTCTCCATTCACGATCTTATGGTGCTTCTCGTGTTCTCCTTTCCACCCTCTCGCTCATTCCTCCCGAAAGTGGGGGAGGGGGGGGGGGGGAATCTTTCTGTATAGTTTTTTTGCGGCGCTTTTTTAATTGGGTATGCTATGTTACTGTGGCGAAAGCTGCTCAGTTTATGCGGCATTGCTATGGGTAACAAAGTATCCAAGGTGTACGGTGTTACTAATGAATGAAATTGTCGCATTCTGCAAAGCATTTAAAATTAAAAGCATTAAAGGAACTATAAAGGCACTTACCGTTCAGCGTGGAATGGTTTCGCCGATACTGGTACAACGAGCAACGTAACAGTGTCGGACGGGCTCAGTGAGGCAAATGGAAGCAAAGGGTCGAAGGTTTCGGATGGCAAAAAGGGCTGTGAGAAGGAGAGCTACGTGGTGGGACCTCCGCTCGATCCGAGTGACAAAAAGCGTATTGCAGCAATCGACGCTTGCATTGAAGATGTTTGCAAACCATCGCTGTACTCCGCCGAACAGAAGGAAAAACTTCACAAAGCAATTTCCATGTTAGTGTTTTCTTGTGTAGGTTACACCTACCATCCCTTCCTCCTTCCCCTCCCCTCCCCGCCCCCTAAAGAAAAAAATGAAAAGAACAGTGTGAAAATACTCGCAGTCGTCTTGTTGATTTCTTTTTCTTTTCTGATTTTCAGAATAAATCTCAGAAGGCCTCGCAGCAGGTTGCGTTCATCTTAAGCAGTCAAAAGGATTTAAAGTTACCTTATTGTCTTGCATATAGGTCCTTAGTTATTTTTAACTTTTGAAGAGGAAGGAGGGCGGTTTTATATATTTCTTTCGGTTCACCGCCGATTTCTTGCATTTCCAAGTAATTTGGTACTGTAAAGGCTGGCATCTCCTTATCCCTATGTACCATTCCCCTTTCCAGTTTAGTTCATTGTTGTGGGCTGAATTCGGTCTCTCTTGAATTTAATTTATTTTTCTGTAACTCCATTTGGTACGGGTCCCCTCCATCTATGTCCACTTCGATCTCCTACCTGACAGTAGGTGCTACAACCCGCAGGGATTTGAATACGAAGGTTTATGGTCCATTCATTTTTGACAAATCTAATTATTATGACGTAGAGTAGGTGAAATTGAGCTGAATGAGTTAAAACAAAAGAGCTATTAGGGGTCGGTTAGACTGCTGCGTAAGCAGTGAGGTAATAGGATTTGTTTTAGGGTGGTTCGCGGCGAGCGTACCGTAAATGCGGCAGCGAACATAATGCAGTTGCCTTCGTCCACACTTCATCCCTACGTGCATAAGGCTCGTGTTGCACTTGGCTCATTGTTACCTCCGCAGGCTAGCGGGCCAACGTTGTGGAATAGCAATAAGAAGATTCATGAGGCCGGTTTGTCGTTTATCTTCATTGCTCGCCTATTTGCATTTACTATCAGACTTCTTATTGGTATGCTGGTTGCAAAAATTTTGTGCTGCAAGAGCGTTACTAAGAATTATGCTCCCAACACGAAGGTGTTTCCGGGGAAAATCTCCGGCAACATCGTGCCGTCGTTTTTTTGATGATATGGCATATCATGTCTCCAGCAGTATAACCGATAAAACTGCTGTCCTCACATATAGGATTGGAGGTTGGTTTTCCAGAAACAAAGTGAGCTCATCGCCCCGCATTTAAAAGCACAGCCTTCGATCCGAGGTTGCCAGATGCCTCAGGCATCAGTTCGGAGATTGAATAGGGGTGAGGGGGCGGAGGGGGGGGGGGGGGGGGGAGGGAGGGAGGCACACTCATACAATCATGAAATGATTATTCCTTACTTTGACCGGGACTACAATAGAGGCGAAGAAGCCAGTCTTTGTGCGTTTATTTATCCGCTGTGAATATTGTTTGCTAATGAAAGAGGTAAGCAGCATCGGTTAAGAGTTTCTGCGCTCCATCATCACTGCCTTTCACTATTATATATGGCAGTGTAGGCTTAGCTGTTCCCAGAAGTTCTTTCCTACTTCGAGAACCTAACGTCGTTTCCAAACTTTTTAAACCGCCTTTTTTTTTCTTTTTTTTTTAAACTTGCCATTAAAGATGCCATCTCCGGGTTTTTTTTTAATGGAATGAACCAGCAGGGTGCGCAGTTTTTCTTAAGCTATCGTTCTCAGCTATTTATAATTGAGAAGAAATATAAAGTTTAGATTTTCTTCGCTGCGAATATGTTAGTGAAGGGAATTAGAAATCCTTAATTCTTCCGCTATATCACCTTTTTTTTATTTTTATGAGGTGTTTGTTTTGCAAATTTGCAGCCGAGCAGTCATCTCCGGCAACAGAGAGCAACGAAGAGACAAATCAGAACACCTCGATTAATCTCGAAGAAATCGACGAAGTGTTGACTGGTCTACTGAAGAACGCGAATTGCGACGAATCGAGTAAGGACAAAATCTATCAGGCTACGCTAATGGTAAGATCATTCGCTAATATCTGCCTATAAAATCTCTTGGAACAGTTGCCGCGCAATCATCAGGGGGGGAGTGGAGTTATAAGAGCGTTCCGAGTCCTGAAGCTTAAAAAACTCGTTGCTGTTTTGCCGGTTCTTTTGCGACATTCGCATGTCATTGTTGATTTTTTGTTTATTTTTCGAATACGACCCGTTTTGAAAACGACCTTGAGGTGGACGTCGTTAATCGAGGGAATGATTGACATTTGTTTTTAATTTTTTAGACGATGAAAATAGGTTAATTTAATTTCAACATCAATGAATGGCCAATTTTTATTCGTGCGCATAAAGATCATTAATTCATGATTTGTTCTTAGTTTTATTTGAGATTTGTTCTTAGTTTTATTCGTTTTTTCGATGAGTTAGAACGCGGAATTGCCTTAAACGTTAAAAATTGATGCTTTATATCTTTGGATAAAATATAATTGCTGCTTCCCTTCTCCTCAACTCCTATCTAGAAATGCGTTTTTTTTTAAAAGAAAGTTTCGCGAACGCTACAAACCCTGTAACTTAGGGAGAGGCTATTCTGACTAGTCAAGACAGGATTATAAAAGCAGAGTTGGGTGCAAATAGTTTGTTTGTGAATTCGCATTTCAAAAGTGTACAGCAATGAGCAGTTTAAATCGAACATAGATCGTCGATCCATATCATGCTTGCAATGGTTCTGACAAGCGTTGATGTTGCCTTTGCGTTTTCATATGAGAGTGCTTTGCCATCGCGATTGCGTCATTTTTATTTTGTACATCCTCTTTTGTGTTCACGTGATTTTTCGATGCACGCCCCGATGGATCCTCGTTCTCCTAAACATTTTCGCGTTAATTTCGAATAGGCTTTAAATAGTTTTTGTAAATATGGTGATCACATTTCGTTGTTTAAGTTAGAAGAATAATTGTTTCAAATCGAAACGCATTTTGATTCAGCAAATGGGTTGGCAGAGAAGAGATAGCTAAATTTTTGATGCGTTGATCACTGTTTGAAAAAGTTCCACAAGATTTTTATCTCGTTTGTTTTCGCAAGATTTAAAAAAAAAATTTTTACTGTAAAACCGCCAGTGGTTATTGTGATCGAGAAAATTGTGAAGAAAATGAATGAAGAATCACATACCTGCCATTTTGGAATCCACTTGAGCACGGTTTTGGCCGCATTATCACTCGGGAAGTGCTCGTGAAATATAGAGCGTATGTAGAAAGCTTCTTTGGAATGTGGCGTATTGAACGGGAAAAGTTCGCTAGCTTTGCTCATCTGAATTACAGTGAATGACACATATGAATGAGGACTTCTGTTTGTATCTTTGAGTGAATGAGGGTAAAGAGTACACTGGAGTGCTTCAGCGATCAACGTTCTTGCGATCAGTTCTAGGGAGATTAGCGTCTTATGGCGGGCGAACTAAAGGTCTTTTTTGAGCGTTATACGTGGATTTGAATGCCAGAATCTTGCTAAAAAAATTAAATACTAGATCTAATTTAACATTTAGCAGCTCAGTACATGTAAATCAAAGTGTGACGGGTTAGGCATTTATCACAAATTATCTGCAGATTTTGCACTATCTGATTTCACTCATTTTGTTTGTATTTTCGCTGGAAAATTGGTCTGTGACGTACGTTAAAAAATTAGTTTGACCGAGTAACCTGTTCATCAGTGACTTGTTGAGCGCAGTGATTCATGAGTTGATCGATCCACGAATAGCCGACTCCATCGGAAAACTGCTCCTTCTGCCGCCATAGTATCTCTTCTGGTAAATAAGGATCTACCTGAAGTAAATTGTCAACTTCGCATTCCTTCTCTTTTGTGCGCCTTTAACGGCGGCCCACAGATGCAGTGCAAGTGTTTTTTTTTGTAGCTAGCTTGTATTAGTAGCGAAATTTGGGTTCTGCTTCATGTGATTGTTCCTGCGAGTAACGTTTCAGATGGACGTAGACGTAGGTCTGTTATCAACATTTCTATCAGTCAAGCCAACTATTGCTTAGGCCTTTGTTGTTGCCCACCGTTCAGGCTTAATTGAATGAATCAAAACGACTTGGCAAAAGATCATGCGACATTTAATAGCTGCAGATTTCTTCCTGGAAAATTTAACTTTTGAATTCCTTTTTTCTATGGCCTTGACATTAGTGCGGTGATGTGGGGATGGATGATAAAGTTGTGTTACTAACCGGAGTGTCAAACGCGGCACGCAGAAGCCATTTCTCAACGTGGTGCGTACTATCGGTCCCTCTCGGAGCAGGGCGCCTGTGCTTAGGATGTGTAAGCATAGCAACGTCGAGGAACGCCTTATCCAAGAACGGTACACGTACTTCAAGTGCATGAGCCATGCATGACTTGTCGGCGCGCAAACAGTCAGCTGTGCTCAGCAGTTGTACGCGTCTTATTGTCTCCTGCAAAATTTTCCCTATCACTTACGTAACGCCAACATCTGTTCCCATGTAGAGCGAATTCATTGTTGCAAGAACTTTCTTATAAGTACATGATTTTATTGTTTCCATTCATAATCAGAACTATGTCCAGAAAATAAACATTCTTTTTCTTTCTTTATTTCGAAATGTCCTGCCTGAGGTGGAACTTTGTCTTGAACCTAGAGGTCACATTCAGGGCCGCATAATGTCAAAGCTAAGGAAATATGTCGGTCGTTATGTATCTTGAATCAAGGGAGTATGGTTTTTCTTAAATTTCAATGCAAAATTTTTTCATATATTACCTTCTGGAATTCGTCATCGTTGGGAGCATTATGGAAATAGAGATAACCACCAAATATTTCATCGGCACCTTCTCCTGAGAGAACAACTTTGATGCCAAGCGAAGATATTTTTTCGGAAAGGAAATACATTGGTACCGATGCGCGCACCGAGGTGACATCATAAGTCTCCAGATGCCATATGAGCTTGCGAATGCAATCGATTCCTTCCTTAAAGTATTATTCAATTCACTGATATTATTCATTGGTTGGTGCAAATTGCGCTCATTTTTTCCTGTTATATTTATGGGGTCACATATGCACAAGTTTTGACGTCTAGTGGCTTTCCTGATATGTTTGTATTAGCGTTCTCGAATACAGCCATTAAAGAGACACCCAAAATGATGGACTGCGTATAGCATACAGATTTGCTTTCCACTCGGTTTCTACATTTTTCCCGAAGGATCAATGCGAGTGTGCGTGGGAGAGAGAACTGGTGTCCCTAGGAGGTCAGGTATATATGGGAAATAGGCCTTTGTAAAAATTTCATCGTAGGTGGTCCCTTCCAAAAGTGACTTCAGTTCTATCCAGATGCACGACATTTCTTGTTGATTTTATTCGCGCTGAAATTTTGAAACTTCACAAAATTAGTGGGCTTTTATAGTGAGATGAAAATTGCGTGGAAGATGTGAGCTAAAGTTGTACCAGTATTGTATCAATTTCTTGAAGAATTATTATTCTGGAACAGTTGTAGGATTGAAAAAATGACTCTTATTACTAGAAAAAATCGAGTCAATTGAATTTTGTTTGCGAGAAAAAAATCTTTCTGAAAAAAATTCCCCCATCCCCTCCCCACCTTTTTTGGTATAACAGTGAGGTGTTGACGCGCAACGTTGATTGTTTACATTTTGAAGATCGTTCGTCTACTAACTGTTGATCAATAGGAAACCTGAATGGTGAAATGAAATTCGTAGTGCTCAGTGCCAACGAACTCAGCAACACGTCTTGCGGCGACCGCATCTGGCGAACTTTCATCTAGCCCAATAGAAAACGACCTCAGCTGTAGACCTCGGCGACGCATCTCCTTCATCGCTATTGAGCTTTAAAAAAAATTGTTTTTTTGTAACATGTAGCTCTTGATTAAGAAAACTTTGGCATTTTAATAAAGAGGAAGAATGCTCATAAGATGTAGAAATTAGCTCCCTTCTTTTTGAACAAAAGGAAGCAAGTGTGACAAATTGTCACGTGATAGCCTATATTCATCTAGCGTTCATGTTTTGGCATTATCTTGTTGAGCGTCAATCCGATTCCTTTGTCTTTTAAAGATTCTTTCTTTGAAAGGCAGCAAAATAAATGGTGAGAAGTACGTGGTAAGCGTAGTGTTTTCAAGAAGCATATGAATAGTTTTTGACCTAACAAGACTAGAATCAAGTCCTCCACTAAGAAGTACACCAATTGGCGCATCGCTCATAAGCCGTTTGTGGGTGGCCTTGATGAGTGCATTCCTGAGAGCGTCGAAATTGATGCCAAGTGTCGCATTGCTTGGTTGGTACCACAAAGGCTAAAAAACAGCACCACTATTGTAAGCGGTTTTTATAATATGTTCACATTTATTAACGTTCAATGATTGCTTTGAAGCGGCATTATTCTAAATTTCTAAATTTATTTTGAATTTATTTTATTCTAATAATTTATTCTAAATTAAAAATTAGTTATTTTAAATTTATTTTAAAATCGTTTGTACACGTTCTCTACCTTGCGTTGTATGTAAGCAGCCACAAACTTAGTAGAAATAATACCAAACAGTAAGCTGTTTTCGAAATGAAAAACAAAAATAAAGATGGAATGGCGATAGAAATGTGATATTTATCAGCTGGGAACTTTGACAGGACAAGTATTTCAAGTTGACTACTAACTGTTACTTGTTATTTACTCGGTACGTACAAGCAAGCAATGAGTTGATATAAGAGGGCTGTCTTTATTTTATTCATTGTTTTTTTGTGGAAGGCAATCGTCTAATACTAGTAATGACTACGGGGCACCTTTTGTGCTGTCGTTTTTTTTAAAATTTTTTTTAAAACTTATTTCTTAAAGTGTGAACCTTCTGATATTTTGAAATATGTTTTTCAACCTATGCATTGCAATTTTCAGTTGTTATTTCAAGTCGTTTACCTCGTAATAGCGAACGAATCCAGTTGTCGGTGTCCAGAAGAATCCCGGAGGGAATGTTGTCATTTGATTTTCTTGGCAGGTCCCTTCGATTGCCTTCATCTCGCTACTGAAACTTTTTGTCTCCCCATTGCAAAAGCCTTTTTCTCCTATTTATAACTCTTCATTGGAGTCTAGTTATTATATGTTACTTTAATATTGACACTTAAAAACTGGTTCTTTGATGAATTTCCTTTGATATTTCGAAACTTTTTTTCGCTTAATTTTTTCCGAAAAAATCTTTGCCTTCTCAAAAATGATTGAACGTAGCATCTTTTTTTCTTAGCGTACATGATGGACTGAGCTAATAGCAAAAAGCTGAGTAATAGTTGGCTAATTGTGGATGGTAACCTCTTTTATTTAATTTTTGGAACATGATGAATTGACGTTATTCGAGGGGAGTCCTCATTTCCCCGTAGATTCATTTCCATTCCCTCGATTATCCCTTACAACCTGTTATGATCAATTCATTATTTCATTTGGTTAATAGTTCGAAAGAGCAGTGTTCAACCTGAACAAGTATCGTCCGTCTTTGTCGATTCCGTAGTAGAGTGGTTTGACTCCGATGGGATCCCTGGCCGCCAGAAATTCCTCTTCATAAATAAGCGCAATTGCAAACACTCCATCCAGTTGGGTGCACATCATTCCATCACGTTCCTGAACAGATCTTCATCTTGCAAAGCCGTATTGATTTCATCAATTGCAGTTTTGGTTCTTTTTTTCATCCGTCTTTCTTTTTTTTCCTTCAACTCCATATTCTTTTTTTCGTTTTTGGTTTTTATTTCATTCCGCAGTTAAGATTAAAACTATTCCCACTCATGCTGCTCTCTTCAATGGCGACAAAAAGCGTGGAGAATTTTCCTCTAATGAATCATCCGACGATATTAGACGTTTGCATTTGTTTTGACGCAGAAACAGTAAGTATATTTTCCTTACAATGCGTCGTTGATAGTCCAGTTTTGATAGAACAGGCTCAGTTGGTGTTTTTACGCGAAGTGATTACCTTTTCGTAAAGAAATATGATCGCTTCTGAGTCGCAACGAGTGCGTAGTTGGTAGTCTTTTAGCGTTGAACGTCTTAGCTCTTCGTGGTTATATATTTCGCCGTTGTGAACGACCTGAAACTTTTGCGACAAATTTACATTATTGGACGGACCATTCAAAATGATTTTCGAAGCTGCTGCCATGTTAGGATGAAATAAGAGATTTAGTGAAATCGATGCCTTCGCAAAAGAGCCTGCCTTCGTTTGGAGCAGTAGTGAATTTGTTTTCTTCTTCGAATGTTTCATGGAATGTGAAGTTTGGTATATTCTCAGTTGCGGTACTTCTCCCCATTGATGTTTATGGGATTGATAGAAATGTAGATTTGCATAACTTGCGATGGTGGAGTTAGAAGTGAAAAGACAAGATTGAAATTTTGAAGTGCACGAAGATTGAGCAGAAGAAAGAAGTAATTAAATGAGGAATTATTTTCGAAAAAATTCGCGGAAACTTCCACTAATGGAAAATTTATTAATTCACTGGTTTCACAGGACTGCACATACGAAACGAGCAATGATGCACACGTTGTTTAACTGAACTAAATATGTTTTCTTGCCTGATGGTCGGATTTCGTTCCTTGGATGGGCTGCGTGCAATGCAGATCCATGATTGCGAGTCTTTCATGACACAGGATATCGCCGGTTGTTTCATTCTGATATGAACCATGGAAATCTGGACCTCGATGTATTTGTAGTCTGAAACAACATTTAATAGTGAACAAATCCATGCTAGAGCTGAGGATTTCAAAACTAAATCTTATACGTACCGTGGTCTGTCTAATTTGGGCTCCTTTTTTCAGTATATTCACTGTCTCACGTGTATTCCTTCCCCCTCCCCCTCCTCCCTACACCTTTTCCGTAAAAAGGAATTCACATGTCTCCTTCACAATGTATTCTTTTAGCCAACTGAAATTCCACAGTCACCATGGTTTGAATCCGATGGTTCACGCTATATATTTAGTCAGGTGCGTTATTTGCATGCAGCTGTTGGGCAACTACGTGGGCGGATGTAATCCGTCGACTTGCCGTAGATGGAAATAAACACTTTCGAACGTTGAAGCACTATAGCCTTCGAATTTTTTGTTGCTGTATTGGATGCATACAGAATACAAGACGATCCACGCTAAAGATCCTGTATTGGATATATATGGAAAGCGTTCTTAAACAGTTTTATAACAACAACGACAATAAATTGGAGTGAATATAAGAATTGTACCGAGCTGATGTTAACACACTTTTGTGTTATTTGCTATGCATATTTGGCTTTAAATATAGTAAGTTGATCGGCGCTTAATTATGAGCGGATTCGACTTTTAGTTGTAATGTAATGGCGCGTTGATTCGTTTAACGGCAAATTCATAGTTCTGTATGATGGACAAATGAAAACATTGTCCTAAAGTTGGATTTAAATCGGCATCCTTCCCACTTTCTAGGCAAATGTTTCGTCATCGAGCCAGTGTGAACGCATTTGCTGGCGCTCTTTCGATTGTTGTGAGAGAATGAAATTGATTTTTTAGTTAGCTAGCAGATCACTAAGAAAGAGCGATTTAGATAACGATGGGCAGTTTGTACGGCGTTCCGGCTGATTTTATCAAATACCGGAACCTTACAGTAGCATTACTACCGACATTGTGAGCCACTGTTTCGGGAACCTTTTAACGACTGTTTTCGTTAAATGAGTGAATGATCGATGATGGGTGCTTACCTCGAATATTTTTGGGCCTCTTCGAGGGAGAATTTTGATGGACGCTTGCCATCACATTTGCAGTGGCAAATGGCAAAAATACCGCACATGTTTTCTTGGTGGAGGTGGACGGTCGTGCAAAAAACCAATAGAGACGGTTGTGGTTGTTGACGAGATATCTTAGGGATGTGATCTACGTTTATATAGACTTGTTTTTGTAATGGGCGTGTCTGGCATGGTTGTGTAAAAGTGACGCTACGCACACTCGTACGCACTACGCATTTGGCGCAACCATGATGCAATACGATTGCGCAATATTCGTTGTTGTTATTTTTCACGTGTACTCACTCACTGGTGCGAAAACAAGCTTTAGTACGTACGAAACGAAGTATGATAAGTTCACATGAACTAAGCAGCTGGGTTCAGCGCGGAAGTTGCAAAAATATTTTGTAAAAAGTGTAATAAGCGTAATTTGTAATAAGTGCGCTTACTGGATGGTTCGAATATTTTTGATCGTTTTTTTTTTAAACTGCAAGATCTTAGAGAGAAAGAATAATTGACGAATGAAAGCGTTTCGGTGACAGCAATGTCTACTGGCACGAAAAGAGTCGACACAGTGTCATGTATCGCTCTTCATGAGTTTCTAAATTGTACCATGTCTTAGTGATAAATGCTGTGATATAACCGCTGTAAGCGCTTGAAGAAAAAACGGAACTAGAAACGGTGAAGAAAAAACGGAACTATAAACGGTGAATCGAAACAACAATTTTGGACAACGTTAGCCGCCTATTTATGTTTTTATTGAGTTTTCGACACAACAGTTCGCTTAGTTCAATAGCATCTGGCGATTTCTTTTGTTTTGAAACGTATTCAGAAATTCACTTATGCAGTCTTACGTTTTGAGGTACGTCACTTATGTAATCTTACTTTTTGAGGTGCGCAACGCAGAATTTCTCTTGCCTCAGAAAGCTTCTCACTTCAAGCCGATCCGATGATTTAAGCGCCGGGATTCACTTTTGGTGCACAATGTAGTATGAATGTTTGCATTAGAAGCACAAAATTACAACGGAAGGCCGATACACTATTTTATCTTTTAGTTTATCGGTTTTTAGTTAAATCTGCTCGAAATTATGCGGAGATAGTAGTGCGACACCTGAGAGTATAAAAAGCCTTTGAGGCATTGTTTCGTTGACTGCCTTTCGGAATATTCGAGGCATAGTGAGGGTCGCCACTCGACGGTTTCTTAAGTGCAAAATTTGTGCTTTGTTATTGCTTGGTATTTTGTGTTGTGCCATATCGCCTGTAATAAACTCCCAGGGCTGTAGAGTTTGCAGTTGTTCAGGGGTGGTAAGAGGCGTACTTTATTCGAGAGGAGCCCACTTGTTTCAGTCTTGTCAGAGTGACAACTTCAGCACAACGAGTCTATAGCATTCCGTATTGTTTTGAAGGAAAGGAGGGAGGGGTGGTGAAGGGGAGGAGAGGGAGAGTGTCGAAGAGCGGGGGGAGGGGGACAGACTAATGTGTTGTGTAGAAACAGACGTTCAGATCATTGATAATTCTATTTCGGCATGTGTTTATTTAGGAAACTTTTTATAGGTTTTGGCCGAAAACGTTTCAACAATTGAGGCGGCCAAGCGATGTGGTATACCAGCAAACGCTGTACAACCGTACGTAAATAAGGCGAGAAGTTGCTTCGAACAGTCTGTCGTCGCAGCCACGCATAA
Source organism: Toxocara canis (assembly GCA_000803305.1). Classification (NCBI taxonomy): domain Eukaryota; kingdom Metazoa; phylum Nematoda; class Chromadorea; order Rhabditida; family Toxocaridae; genus Toxocara; species Toxocara canis. The sequence goes on from JPKZ01003186.1 coordinate 686,750, forward strand.
TAAAAAATCGGTCAGAATCGTACAATACCTGCCGTACACCGTTAGAAATGTGGAATAGCGGTTTTATCCCCCGTTCTCTTTCGAGCATTGTATTAACGTCAGAGGACTGTGCAACAGTTCTATCATTCGGGCCGCTTCTTCAAGGTTTACACTGGAAAAGCATATTAGTTCCTAACGGCGTCCAGTTTACACACCATCGTTGCTGTGCTTTGGTTGCATGTTTATGTTTTCATAAAATTTTTGTGAACCAAAACGCGCTTAATATGGACTGATTTTAATTAAGAGTGCAGAGGCTATTCAGACTAAACGTTTAGACGAGAACGACTGTTGTGTTTATTAATTAAAAGAAGGGAGAAATAGAGGTCGGTGCGGAAGCTGTGCTCGATTGTTTACCTGTTTTCCATTGGTCATGATTGATGCGCGCCATTGCGTCATCTACGTCATTAATAGTCGTATCGCATCCCAGGCATGCAGTAACCTGCTCACTTAGCAGGCTATTAATGCGTTTATCTTTGTTTCACCTTAGGAGCTGGGCAATGCGGTTTTTTTCATCCATTCAGTCGTCTAGTCGCACAGGTCTCTCTCTGATATCTATTTCTGAATGAGGCAATGAGGGAGGAGGGGCTTTGACTTTAGTGGATTACAGATCGGACCTATGGAAGTTTTATATTAGAAAGGGTCCCACTCAAGACGAATTAATGTGTCTTTATTTGTCACTTTCGGTCCGCAAATGACCTCAGAGCATCCCGAATACAGACATTCGGAACCGAACAGTCTGAGATTTTCCTTCTACGGTTGAAGTAGTTATTGTGTTTTATTTGTTGATACATTTATTGCTTGTGAAATTGCTGATGTTTTATTGTAAGCAAATGACGGCGAGGCTGGTTCGTTGATACGCTTTTCGTAGTAAAGTACTTTAAGAGAGTTTGTGATACCATATTTGATGTTATCATTAAAACAAGCTGATTTATTATTTTAGGGAATACCAAATAGATTTGTCGGCGTCTGTCTGAGTATTTTTTTTCTAGGAAGCACCCCTCAAAGATCGCAGTGGAGTGCAGCAACCGACAGATGTGGCATCAGATGAGGAGGTGAGAAACGTCGTGGAAAAGGTTGGTCCAACATAAAATCACCAAATTTTCCTTTTTCGCCACTGCGTGTTCGAAACAGCTCCTTTGGATGAATTCAAAAAAATATCGGAGTCTCTTTTGTGCGAAGGTATAATTGAACGATCATATCGACTTTTCCTATAAAAGGTCTGATATGGAAATTCGTGTGCTTGCATGTCTGATGTAGTAGAAGGCGTTGTTAATGGCAGATTGATATCGTTAAGGCCTTCACGAAAATCGTTGGTCGTTCGCTTGATAGGGAATCATTGTTTGCATTCAATCCTTGATGTGTTATTTTTCTGGATATGCCACACCGTTTCCAAATCGGTCTTTTTTTCACTCATTAACACTGCTCATTGTTAGCTTATTGTCTTAGGCGACTGGTCATGTTCGTGCATTCCGTTACTGCTTTACTCACCGTTTGAAAAATAGTAGTATGGTGTTCATAAAATACTGTTATATCTGGGTAACGTTTGTTAAATACTAGAGTCTAAGAGAAGTGTTATCGTCGTTGATTACAGTTGCTGTCAAGCTGCAGTGCACGCAATACGAGACGCGAGAAACTTCTCTCGGCGGTTAGCTCTGCGGTTTCGGGCAAACTTACAATAAAAGACGCATGCCAACTTGAAGGACTTCCAGGTACGTTAGCATCGGTTTCTTACGATCTATCACAGAAAGCTTTTGTACGTTGATATCACTGTGCATAATCGTGTTTGTGTTTTTTGTTCTAAAATTAAAACGAAGTTGCTTTAAGATAGTTATAGGAAAATGAAATCCAGAGATGAGTGCAGCCACCATCTGTGCCATCGTTTGGATAACGTACAAGACAGTTTTGGTGCAAAAGTGCGCGCTGCAAGGAGCATTATTGCCTGCAGCTGTTTCATGCTTTTCAACACCCAGCTTGTCTACTTGTCTAATTATTAGTAACTTGTTGGCATTTGCATAAGTTGACAGGTGTTGATTGTCTGAAATAGAAACACGTTTAAAAGTTGCAGTGTATAGGATTTGTGATTGAAACGCGCAAAACTAACGAAAGCGTCTAGGTGATCGTTTCTGGCTAAGGTAAAAGGGCAGTTGGAAAGAGAAACGTATCGGGTGGCAATAATGAAATAAGCTGATATAAGTAAAATTCATTGACGGTATTAAGCTGGTACTGCTGTGACAACAGACAGGGAGGCACTTGTTTTGTTGAATGCATCGAAGAGTATTGAACATAGATATGTTTATTACCACTTTACCTAATTCACGATCCAAACTTCATTTTGAGTTGTGGCGTAAACTTTTATCTTTATTGGTTGGCAACTTTGTTTTCTCATTTTGTCGACTGTTTTTTTTTTTCATTTTCATCTTTTTCCTCAATATTTCACATTTTTCGACCAATTTATGCTGTCAGCTTAAAACACATTTCGATTTTGGTGATGCTACCACCATCCATCTTCTATGCTGTCTCAAAATCGGCTAAGGGCACTTGGGATGATTGATCACTGTGGTGCATGTATCTGAAATGCTTATCGTATACTGAGCTGATATGAGTTGTCAGCATATGAATTGCCAAAAGTGGCATCGACTTTTGCAGTCTGAGCTCTAGTGCTTGCCAAAATAATTGAACATAATGAACAAAAGGACTAAAATAGCGAAACTGAATCGTCAAAAGACAGTTGTTATTTGTTAGAATTTTATCTTGCTTTAGTGAAAAATCTTTCTTCTTTTGTTTTGGATTGTTCGTATTTTTTCTTCCCAGTTCTGTGTTTGCTGAGTGGATAATATAGGTAATTGCCAGTAAGTGATCTAAACGATTTTTTCTTGCTAATTAGTGGAAGTTCAACGTTTCCAGTCGGCTGATTTTCTATGAGGAACAAAGTTGTGCGTGCTATTCAATTTTTCTGATACCCTCAACAAGTACTTCTAGCTAGCACGGTGCATCCTTACGTTTCGAAGGCTCGTCACATGCTTGGAGCGCGGTGTCCGGAGCCAAAGGTGCTGAATTCACCTCAGGGTGTTACGACTCATAGCAGCAGCACCAGTTTGACGGTTACCCAAGCGCGTTTCGTTGTGCCAGTGACCGACCCTGATTCTGATGAACTTCAAGGTATTTTTTTTTTAATTTTTTAATTTTGCCCTCAAAAACATTGTTGTCTTTACTCTTCCTGTTATTCCCACTTCCATTTCGGTTGCGTTTTTTATCCGCTCATTTTGATAGATTTCACCTAAAACTTCACTAAAATTTGAAAATTTTTATTCCCATCCAAATTCCAACTTTACTTCTTCCTTCTCCCTTCCCCACCACACCCCCCCCCCCCCCCCCTTCACACATCACTATATTTGGCTTACGTAATAATGGCGGCGAAATGAACGCAGTGAATTAATGGGAGTTGTTTCGTAAATGTTATAGCGCGCTATTTTTATGGGTTACCTAATGTATGCAGTGATGGTTTTTTTAAATGTAGTACAGATTTATGGCTGCATGCAATGGACCAGTTTTGGTAGTTGCTTGCCTATACTGCAAAAGCTCTACGTAGTCCAGCAGTTTTCAGGAAAAGTTCTAATAAATGGAGCCAGATTATTTTTTTCCTTGTAACCTTATAAGGAGGCCTGTTAACGGCCCATCATCAGAGCCAAATTTAGACTTTTTTCATTTATTCGCTTAAAGTGTCATTTTACAGAGGCGGGAAGTTCGAACGAAGTAACGGCACTGAAGGTGATGAATCGAACACGCCTAGAAATGGGCAGTGAAATTGACAAGGTAAACATGACTTAATGCTTGATCTCGACCCTGTTCGATCAGTAGCCATAAGTCAAGCGTCAGTTGTGCAAGGTTGATTTCGATTATGACTGTCCAAGATTTTCGCCGAAAAAGAGCAAACGGTCAGTGGAGACTGCCGATGCTGCTTTTTTCACTGAGATTAAGGCTATGAGAGAACGCGGTATTTAGAAGTTTGCGGTGAATTTCTTGGTCGATAGTTGCATTCGCATTCTGTTTTGATCGTCTCATTTGTTTCGATGCTTCGATGCCAATCGCAGTTGAGACGTTGGATAAGGCGGTTTCAGGAATTTGCTGTTTATGCTATTGAAGCGATGGTTTTAAGGTGCTACAGCAACGTGGCTACAAAGGGGTTGGGCGCAATCTGCGCGAAGCTCTGTTGGGAGCGCTATTTGACCACAGCGATGCGTCAAAGCTGTGTTCGCAACATCACATTTCACCGTCTACTCTCAACAACTATTTGAAGATCATCAAAAAGAAAGTGAAGAGCAAGGTTCGATCCCATAGTCTTTTAACTAAAATAAGCACAACACTCAAATGCACAGTAAGAGTGCAAGTTTAGATAGGAGAGGTTTTTTTCTATGTCGAAAGAGTTTCCCACTTAAGAACTTGTAGTGTTACAAATTAATAATATTGAAAATAATAGTAACAAATAATAATATGATTAACGAAATGTTTTATGACAATAATAGTATAGGTTTAAGAACACTGTTGTTTCGCAGACGCATATTCGATAGGTGTTCGTATAGTTTTTAGTTGAGATCATATAATGCGTCGAGGAGAGATGGTATGATAAGTTTGTGCTGACGTCTCGGCTCCTTGAGCCATAATCATAGCAAGCAAGATGAAAGAACAGTAGTCATAGTATTCGCCAAATAGGCTATGAATGACAGCAGCGCTTCCGTGAGTGGGAAAAAAAAAAGATGCGTAAGTGTACTTAGGTTTAAAATAAAGACAGCAATGACTGAGCGGTATATGGGATGAGGTAACGAGAGAGGTTGTGAAGAACAAAGAAGGGAGAAGGGAGTTTGGGGGGGGGGGGGGGGGGGGGGTGAGGAGCGCGGAATAGTAAGATGGAATAACGGTATTCTCTTTTCCTAAAAAAGTATAACAGATTCTCTGGAAAATTGTACGTGTAAGACGATTTTATGTTCCTCTTTGGCACAACTAGATTGGTAATAAGGTAAGAGGGAGGGAGGGAGGGAGGGAGGGGAGGAGAGAAGCGACTGTTTATTTCTTCACCCAAACCTCTAGATTGGATGTTCATTAGAGGAAAGGAGGCGCAGGATAGGAAATTCCATCAAAGTGGCTCGTTGCTTTGAAAAAATTGATGTCTTAAATCTATATTTTAAAACTCTTAAAGTTGTTCGCGATATCCGATCTTACTGACGCTGTATGTTGGCATGTTCTGAAACGTAACATTTCAAAGACAACCGTTTCCATGGTCTTCGTAATGTGAATGCTTGCCTCGTTGATTTCCATAAATGTGGCTCGTGCCTATCGAATTCAAGAAGAAAATTGATCCAATTCAATTTCCATTCTAGTGGAATGCATTAAAACGGTATCCTGCCTCTTTGATTTTACGAATGTGTGCCTTTGCCTCGAGCAAGTATTTTGACGGCAATGTTAACCGTCTGAAGGTTATGGTATTCAACCACGTTGTCGATATTTTGCCATAGGATATGTGGTATTAGGATCGTTAAGTGGTGATGCCATGCTTAAGACATGCTCTCTGATCAGTTCATGCAAAGAACGGCCCGTTTCACCAATGTACATGGCACTGCATGCACAACATTGAATTGAATAAACAACGTCTTTCAAGCAGCAGTCACCCGGCTTATTTGACGTGCAGATGACGCATTTCGACGTATCGTAACATAGAGGATCGTATATTCTGTCGGGAACAAGAATTTGCCATAGTGAAGGAGGCGGAGTTCCAACTAGTTTAAGGGGGAGGTCATGCTTGTCCGGGATGGAGACAAGTTCGTCTGTAAAACTATTGCTTATGAAGGGTGTGCATAAGGAGGCGCGGGCCTCCTCGCGCATAATTCGGCGTGGACGGTGAGAGAGGGGGTCGGTGACAGGCCGTTGATGAGAGGGGCCGGAGGGGTTATTGGACTGATGGCCGTTCTTAGCAGGAGTAGCGAATGAATTCTCAATATGAGGGAAAACATGGAGTTGCTTTTGCATCTTCGTCTTTGACTTGATAAGGCTGACCTATAATTGAATGAAAACGTCTAAATTTTAGAAGGACGACATCAAGAAAGAAGTCGACGAAGACAGTCCACGAAAAGCAGAAGTGATGATGTTGGTCGTTGAGAGCGAGTCTGTCGAACGTAAGGCAGGGGAAATCCGAGAAGAGAAAACAGCGCACAAGGAAATAGCGCAGTCATCAGGCAGGACCATACCACATACGGTTCGTTTTCCGTAAATGAGATCTAATTAACTCCGTTCATTGAAAGAAAGAGATCGGAGTTGAGCATCGTTCCCTTCTCATCCCCAACCCCGTCCTGTGCACTGATTCGCTGGTGTATCGGATTTTTGTATGCTGCTAGAAGAGTTTATAAATGGAGAACTCCAGATTAATCGCGCTTTGGTCGGGACTCACCGGGGGAGTAAATTGAATCGTCTTACTGGTCCCCTACCCGGGCTTTAGAGAGATTGCTTATATATGACGTATGATTTTCGTCTTCCTTTACCATCATTTCTAACTTGCATAGAGTTTACTGTTTACTGCCTACATCGTCCACTCTGCCTTCCTCGTTTCTAATTTGCGTATCACAGTTTACCACCTACATCATTGCTGTCTTCTTCCAGTTTGTGTACTGCAGTTTAATGTCTGCATCGCCTCTCATTACATTACCAGTTTTCCTAACATTGTTTGGTGCGTGCACCATGCCTTTGTTCTTCCAGTTTATATTCTATAGTTTCATTCCTTTATCGTCCCCCATCCCTTTTCAATTTGCGTACCATAGTCTGTTGCTTTTATTGTCTTCCTCCCCTCCCCCCCCCCCCCTGCATGGTCCTCCTCTTCCAGTTGGGTGTTTTCATGGCCCATCCCCCTCCCCCTACCCTCTTTCGCAAGGCATTCGTAGATACTGTGCTAAGTGATCGCTTTCAGCGTTCGCATGCTGCTCAGCGCTCCAGCGTTGGGGGTCTAGCAAAGATGGATCACGAAATGGGTAACGGTGTGCTGTTGTGTAACGTGAACGCGATGGCTCTACATGACGACGCTGCATTAGCATGCAAGCAGCGGCGCATTAAATTGCTGATTTCGTTTCTCATTGATCGCCAATATCAGAGATCCGCCAAGGATCAGGAGGTTTATACGCTTGCTATTTGCATTTGCTCCTTTTATTACCTTTCTTCTTCCGTCAGTTCGTTGCATACTACGTAAATTTTACATGCGTAACCTGACAGCTTATCTTGTCTCGGCTCTTGCGTGGTCCATAATAGTGTTTGATCCGCACATGTTAATGTTCTTTTCGTTCCCCCACCTCTCTCATCCATCCCCTTTCCACATAAGAGGCTAAACAGTGGCCAGCAGGAAATCGTATGAGGGTTCGGTGTGTTGGGTGGCTCGTTAATGGTGCATGCTTTTAAAGCAAGGATAGGAAAACTTGAAAATTACACAGGGAGCTTTTAAAGTGGTAAAGGAGCAAGGAAATCTGTGAGATCGTGTTGGTTTGCGCTGAAATCATTCATTTGGAAAGAGTTGCAGATGTTGTATAAGGGCCTGGAACATGTGCTGTTTGATGGCTTATTGGTGGAGGAGGCGACCGAGAATAACGAGGGACTTAACGGATGCGTACTGCGAGTTCGTTTTGCTTTGTTTTATTGCTTTCTTTCCTCCCCTCCCCCCACCCTCCCTTCTCTATCCTCTCCATCGCTGTGCCCTTTTCATTAATCCATCTCAGCGTTCCGGCATCTGAATAAGCCGCTTCAGGCTGTATAAGATTTGTTCCCTGCTCATTTCATTAATTTCTTGTTTTCATTACTCAAAAGCAGAACTGCCATGTTTATGTTGCCTTCCAAGTAACGATGATAAATTAGCTTATTTTAGGCTTATGCGAAGCGATGCAGGGAAATAAATCGATGCATAATGAGCGAGTTTCCGATCTTTAAGGAGGAAGTTCAGGAAATAGCGCAGAAATTTCCAGTAGCGCCACCAGGTAATGGTTACGTGCTTTGACTTTGTGGTGTAACACAGAAATGGCTACCAAGCAAATTTTTTTTGCGGCGGTTACGGACCGACGGCAAATCGTGATTATGGCGAACAGCTGTGGTATTTGCCAACTTTTTGCGGTTGCCGACGTTGTGATAGTTACTGAACCCACGTTACCATCGAAACGACTGAGTAGTTTTTTACTGACGATAATTACCATGTTGTTAGTAATGGCAGTCTAAATCGCGATGCCAGCGCGGTAGTCACCTGTCGACAATAATTTTACCAACCCTGTGAATGTGTTTGCCGATGTCTAGTGCATCGTTTTTTTTTTGTGTATCAGATAAGTATAAAAATAAGCAGGCTTTTCCCGCGGTGAAAGCAGTTTACTTCAATTCGCGTTTAATTTAAATTCTTAGTTTCTGACATGACGGGATTTTTTAATCATTTAAGAGGACGTTAATTGAATTCACTCAAGAGTGCATTTAGAGTCAAGGTACATTTGTTTAATGCTAGGTTTACATTTATTTTTGTGATTAATTCTGTCGTGTACAATGTGAAGTATTGTGAAGTATTTTGTTTCTGCAACAAAAATAAGATAGAGCAATCGTTGGGCTGTCTCATGAAAGAGTTATTTGCAAGAGGTGTTGCAGGCCTACTTTTAATTGCTTTTCTGATATTGTTTTGTTGACAGCTGTTGCCCACCGTTATGCATGGTTTGTTAACAGTTAACGATGAAAAACTAAGGGGTATTGGTGAGGGCTACGAAGAGGGGCGGTATTTGGCAGCACATTAGAAGAGGAGTGTTTGACCGTAAGATGAATAACTCGTTTTTCCAGAAAAGCAGCACAACAGCACCACGCCGATTCGCAACGACAAGTCGGCGTCGAATCGCGCAGCTGAGGTTACCTAAATGCTTGTTTTTTTATCTCAGAGCTTGCTATTAAACTAGATAATAGCTTACTGTGGTCCGTGCGAGCTACTGCAAACGTAGCTGCACTGATCGAGTTAGACGTCACTGGCACAGCAGATCGCAACAATTGTTCGCCTTCATTTGATGAAAATAATAATTTTTTTGTTGGGTCATGTACTAGTATTTTGAGGGAAGTAATAAGGTAATATATACGAGAAGATATAGAAGAAGTTTTCTTTGCATACAATGATAGTAATGGTAATAATAAGAATGTTGATTTTATTATTAATAATAGTGGTTAGTTGTAATAGTAATAGTGACAAATAACAATAATGACAATAGTAATAATAGTAGTCTCTGTTCATGCACTCTCAGCAGGGTTACGAGTACGCCAGCTATCTAAGCTGTATCCCGCTGAAAACGGCGGTATCCTCTACGATTCGTTTTTTCGTTTTCAATTTTGAGTCAACCGTTGAATGTGGTTGATTTATCAGTCGCCTTTCCGTTGCACTGCTGCGCTTCATCCAGAGCGGTGTTTCTTCTTAATCATTCCAAAAGAGGTTTGCGTAACGTTCGTTGAAGAAAAGCGTGTATGCTTAGGCCTTATCTATCATCAGGTGACTTATTTGTTTTCAGCTGGCATGACTTCAGAACTTGATTTCCACTAGACCTAACTGTTGGTTTTAGAATGCAGGCGAATGAGAACAAAGTAAACTCATTTTAGGAAGTCGCTTTTCACCACCTTCTGCGATATATTAAACAACAGCTAGTTTCAGGAGCATTCGGTGACGACTGAGTGGTTGAACAAAGTGCTTGTTGGGCCGGCTATCGCACCTATGACCTCATACATCAAGTATGTAGTATTTAAAAAGTATCATCAAAGGAAGACAGATAGCAGTTCTAAACCAGCTGCTTTGTAGAAAATTTTGGATGCACTATGGAAATGTGAGAGGTGTTGAAATGGCGTAAAGGTTACGGGGCAGATTACAAGGGTTACGCAGTGGGCGGAGAGGGCTGGAAAGCTTCTTCTTTACGAGAGGAATAGCTTTGATGTGAGGAAGGAAACATGCTTTAAAGAAAAGTAGTTCCCTCTCCATCCTTTTCGTTACCTGTTGAAAAGAATATTGCCTCCACCCCCCCCCCCCCCCCCCCCCCCCCCTACATCAAGTATGTAGTATTTAAAAAGTATCATCAAAGGAAGACAGATAGCAGTTCTAAACCAGCTGCTTTGTAGAAAATTTTGGATGCACTATGGAAATGTGAGAGGTGTTGAAATGGCGTAAAGGTTACGGGGCAGATTACAAGGGTTACGCAGTGGGCGGAGAGGGCTGGAAAGCTTCTTCTTTACGAGAGGAATAGCTTTGATGTGAGGAAGGAAACATGCTTTAAAGAAAAGTAGTTCCCTCTCCATCCTTTTCGTTACCTGTTGAAAAGAATATTGCCTCCACCCCCCCCCCCCCCCCCACTTCGCAGTCCGTGGACTTGACAGCTTCCTGGACTTCGTATGAGGTAAAACAATGCATTAAATTGATCATTAGAGGAGCGGTTTTTTCCACTGTTCATTTAAAGAAAAAAATATTCTCTCGTTTTTCTCACTTCTGGTTTCAGTTTCTGACTGTAAGTCTAGCGTGTTTCCGACAGTTATGTAACTCTTTTTCGATTTTTATCCGTATGTTGTCAGTGATGCAGTTGTACGGCAGTGGCGACGTGAACCTCATGTAATAGTTCATGTGTAGCTATAATTCGAAACCATATGTACGGTTTAATGTTTACAGGAAACTCGGATCAGTCAATTTCCCAGTGGGAACCGATCTGGTGATTGGCTTAGCCGAGCAGACATTGTCGACAATCGCAGGGGTCCACAAAGTGCCGCAGCAGTTGTGGAAGAAATGGGCACAGGTCTATTGTAACGAGCATGGATACCTCCTTGAGTCAGATATCTGAAGTTTTACGCTCTCATTTCGCATCCAACGGATCGCATCTTTCTACCATTGCTCACTCATGTACAATCTTTTTATCAAGTCAACTTCACCCATAGATTTTTCTGTTGTCGATTCTATTCGGAGTGTCCGATTCTGGGGAGCATCACTTTTTTTTCCTGAGATTGATGACGTGATTAGGGCGCCACCCTGAATCAAGTTTTTAGGCATTCTTGAGGGGGCCACTGATTGATTTTTTTGCTGATACAGCTGTTGGAGGCTATCGGTCTGGAATTGATGAATTTGAACCCGCTCCACCATTTATCATATGTTGTGTTTTTGCACCCCTTGTTTAGCTATGGCTTGCTCGAAGCTGGAAAGGATTATTCGTGCTCTGTAAAGATCCTATAACTAGCCCTCTGAAATGTTGCTTTGATTTGTTACTGATGTGCGTTATAATCAGCGGCGGGGAGGGGGAGGGGGGAGGCAGTGCCAGCGCGTGCTCGTGGCGCGGAGAGGGAGAGGGGAGGTAGTGACAGCATGTGCTCGTAGCGCGGTGGGGAGGGGGGGAGGCCGTGCAAGCGTGTGCTCGTGGCGCAGAGGGGAAGGAGGGAGGCAGTGCCGGCGCGTGCTCGTGGCGCGGAGGGGGAGGGGGAGAGGTAGTGCCAGCGCGTGCCTCGGGTAGCGAGACTTCTGTGCCCGCCACTTTTATGATGACGAGTAAGTTGGTGTCGTTTGCACATGCCCGCTAAACACTTTTCCTTGACATATTCTTGTTCCACAGTAATTTTTTCTGAGAGGTATTTTAGAAGTGTTTATGTGTTTGACGAACCATTGATTTCAGTCTGTCCCAAAAGCTTTTGTTGAACAGTTTGAAAGTTTTTCGTTGCAGTTCGTACCGAATTGGCTCCTGAGACAGTATCTGCAATGCCGTAGGGTTCTTTTTTTTGCGTCCGATGCTTTGTAGGAGCGTCTTTTTGAAATTACCGGTCCATGTTCAAATATGAATGCGCATAGAAAGAG
>JPKZ01003189.1:66788-79222 GCA_000803305.1 Toxocara canis
GGTCAAAATTTAGAAAAGCAAACGACAGGAATTCAGCTGACGTTTGGACTTGAAATCGTTTCTCGACGATTTACACGCGATTCACATTTCAAACAAAAACACACATGGCTAGTTCTGTCATGTGCTCAAAACCACAACAGAGCAAAGGAACCTCCCAGAGATACCAGAGTACCAAACGATCTTACAACGGAGCAAAGGAACCTCCCAGAGATACCAAAGTACCCAAAAGATCTTCCTAATTGCCAAAAAAACGCATCTATAAAAAAAAAAAGCAGAGCAATAAAATCTCATAACATTTCTTTTTCCACACTTCGTTTTGACACTCCACAAAATAAAACCATGTTCGACCTTAACTGTCCGTTACATACCACGAAATCTCGGCAACCGTTCTATCCTTCACAAATATATGCAGTTTTAAACACCCTCTTTGCGAGCGGCCATTACCTACAGGTAAAAGGCGTTATGGCTGCTCCAACAGCATCCCAGAAATTCAGGACAACCAATTTGACAGTGGACAAAAACGTTCATTCAATGCCAGCCAGGCAATTACGCGCAATATGACCTGACAATTCGAAAGGCTTGTGCGTGTTTCTTTTTTTTTTCGGTACAACAGTTCCACGCAATACGTGTTCGTCTGACGTGGAAGTTTGCCTTTTTCAATCATTCACGCTCTTCCCTTTTGCTTTTCCACATTGGTTCCTTCCGCAAGTCGTTTGCGTTTAGGTAACGCGTCCTAATCAATTCAGAGCACTGTGAGAAGATAATAAAACCTGTAACAGCACAATACTCAACAGTTCATAGATCACATTAAGAAACACTAACTATAGCAAATACTATAACGAATCTCTACTTAGGCAAATCCAAATTTATCTTTTCCATTCTCCGGAATTAAACGACGAGAGAATACAAAACAAATTGTACATTGCAGGAGACCTACCTGGTGGGCGCTCGATAAGTGGGATTCATTTGTCGACCAGAGAGAAACGGAAAGTGTTTCATATCGAGTTTATCGTCGATAGCATCCTCCATTATATCCTTTATGACCGGCACCCAACGTGATGACTGATATACTTGTTCGTTAGCACGTTCCTTACGATTTGGCGTCCACGTGCGCTTACGACCTTGCTAAAAGCAGTCCTCCCTTTTTATTTATTTATTTACTATTTTTTTATCAAAATCCTAACACCCTTTGTGGACATATTTATTGGCTTTATATAACCCTTAGTGACATAAAGCTAATAAATATGACAAAACCATGGATTCATTGTACTGGCAGCCAAAACGTATGTGGTTATAACCGCTCTCTTCGCTCTGCTCATTCCCGATATAATAAGCGAATATCAGTCGTTCTTTTAGCCTTATTCGTACGATCAAGATTAAAAATAAGAAGTCGGTTAACATATTGTTATCATTACTATTAAATGACAATTTTTATGACCTTTTCAGCTTCAACTTCTGTACTAACATATCATCTATAACACTTAGCCTTTTCTGTATCACGACAGGCCAGAGCAAACGGGAGGAGATAAATACGTGAAAATACCACAAATGTCGCCTTAGAAGCCCATACTTTCCGCCCTTTGCATATATCAGATCAAATGGGTGAATCGAAAAGTTACCTATGTAAAAAAAAAACAAAAACAAACAAACAAAGAAGAACAACGACAATGGTACGACGTGCAAAGCATTTACATCAGTTGTGACGTTCAATCCAAGATATGACGCATTCATTAGTGTCTCTTTCTCGACCATATCGATATTTGCGTGCTGTAATAGTTTGTTCAGATTCTCCTCAGTTATCCCTGAAAAGCAGTGCCAGCTGTGAAAAATCCGCTCCTTATCTTTAGCAAATCGAGTTCTGTCCTCAATCGATACAGTTAAAATATTTCTGCGTCATTAACGTTCGCATTCAGCAGCCTTCGTAGGGCTTTACAACATAAATTTCGTTGTAACATGCCAATAGGAGATGAAACTTTTCAGCGCACGCAAGGGTGAACCGATTGAAGATAGAGATGTTCAACTACCACCGCCCCCTCCCCCTCAACCCCTTCCCTCCACCAGCCACCAGTTCCTAGCTGAAATACGGAGTCACACAAAAACTAAATATCACAGACATCTACGCAAGATCCCGCGAAAACGACGACGAATCGGCAATTGAAAAAAAACAGGTTGAATAAGCAAAGCTTCCCAGTGCGACGCGTATCAGGTAAAGGAGCCTTTCTAGCTGCGCTATATCTCCTGAGATTGGTGATCGAAAGAGAACAACACTATAAGTGATCATCTATAGGGGAACCCATCCTCTGCTTTACCCTCTTCGAGATTTCAGCAACTTCAACACAACTTTTCTTTTCGTAATCGCATCGGCTATGCAAAAGTAAAAAACGTTCAAGCCAACAACGAACCATTCTTCGATAAAATATAAAGAAGAATAAGTCTGAGACGATCGGCTGGCTCAACCGCAGGATCGATCAGTAGAGGCACCATCAACTTCATCGGATCTTTAACACGTTCTCCATCTGCATCAACTTGCATCGCCAGATCCTGAATGACGCTCCACAGGTCATCTCGAAAACTGTATCAGTCGCTCATCTTTTTCTCCCCCTCCCCTCCCCCTCCTTTCCGCACCATCCAACTTATTTTAGAAAAGGGAATGCCCAGCTAGGAATACCAGAGTAGGGAGAGCCGAGGAACTGTGAGCAGCAAAAAAAATAAAGTTTCAAAGTAACGCAGAGGAAGCCTGCTCTCATTTCGGGTGTTGGGGGAAGACGGACGAGGAACAAACAAGTGGGACACAGAAAGTGAAAACGTCCATGCATGAAATTTAAATTTTTCTTAGTTCCCTTCGGCCAGCTAACCTGCACTCGTATTCTAACGATTCTCACTAACTCCCCTCTATCTTTCTTCCCGTTCAACTACCATATCCCTTACTTAGTAAAGTAAAGTAACATTAAAGGAGTGCTGAAAGACCTGTTCAACTTTGCACAATTTGTCGATGCCTTGTTGGTACTTTCGCATACACTCTTCAGCCAGATGGAAATGTGTACTGAATTTATTCAATTCTTTCTGGTATTGCGGCATCTTTTTGATCATCATCGATAAATCTGAATGTTAATTATTAAGCCAAATATTGAGAAAAGTCGCATCAAGATCAGTTTCTTTTATTAGAGCATGATAATAATGATAATTTCATGCAGAAAATGCTCACTGGGTTTAACGGATTTATTTTTACCGAAACATTTTTTAATATATGTTAAAAGCCTCCTTTCTCCTCCCTTCCCTCTTCACACTTTCTACCTTCACAGTTCACAGGGAATCTGCATCGAATTCTCAACGAATTAAGTGGACACGCAAATTGACATTAAAAATTAGACCGAAAAAAAAGAAAAAAAAGATAAAATAAAGCTGGCCGAAAAACGTAGATTTTAAAGCTCCAGTGTTTCAAGATTTTAAGGGTTCAGATTTTCATGCAGAATTGTGTCCGCCTTGTTTAGAAGAGAGTGGAAGGGCACAGCCCTGCACATGATTGAGTTTGAATGAAAACTTAGCAATGACATACCGACGTAGATAAGGGACTGGTGACGACAAGTTAACAAAAATATACACATATCTTCATACAGTACATACAATAAGTTCATAACAACCAGTTAAACCCCCCTCCCCTTCCTCCATTCGCAAGGAGAATTTCAGGGTGCGCCTAAAATGCTACATTTACATGAAGAATTCCACAGAAAGAACCTGAACCTGAAAATGAGGCTGCTTTAAATTTTACCACTTTCATTGCTCTTTTACAAAAGCTTTTCTAAAAAGATCTGCAAAAGAAAGTCTCGGTTAGAATGTTACTTTGGTTAATCAATTTATGTTCGCACTGATACCCTATGAAGTCACTGTTAATAATTGTAAGTTTCAGGAAATGGCAACGAGTTTCTATAATGAAGTACTGCCGAGAGATCGTGGTCAACCAAATATAAATTCTGGAAACAGCATTCGGATCAATACCGAGGCTATCCCACCTGTTCCAAACCCTGACAGCAATCACCATCAACATTAACTGCGTATTCGTTGTTGATATCTTATAAGAACACAAAAACAACCTTTAATACTCTTTGCGTCTGCGCTCATACCAGCTTTACTCTCCGAAAATTTCTTCAACCCTTTCGTCACTTCCTGTGATACGACCGCAATATGTTTGTGCCGATTCTCTACCCATAAATCGTCATTCTCGTCCAGAAGCACCTCCTTATCCACACTATCATTACCCCCCGTTTCGTAGCTGAAAAAGTCCTCAAACTTATCAATGGAGAAAAAAACGGCAGGATCAAAACAACTCATATGAATCGGATACAACTAAAAAAAGCCGCTTCAAAAAAAAGCTCACCGAGGCACATCAAACAACTTATTAAATTGAAAAATCAATCAAATCTCGTTCAAAACACACCCTGGAAGTTTCAAGGAAATAATCAAAATATACGTCCCCATGTTGGTGTTCACATTTTAAAAACCTCAACGCATTTGATGAAATCTTTCCATAACAGCTACTTATTATACTTCAACAAACTAAAATCAAGCGATTTTCCCACAACTGAGATCGACACTAGATTACTCTTGTCATATGCTCTACAGTATAAAAATACGGAATAATATCGTTGCTGATCAACGCCTATTAAATTACCAAAATGCACAAATATAAGATGACATGTGTTGCGATCATTGCTGGCAAATCGCTTGGGCCTTCAGTGCGATGTCTCGATGTTACTGAGATGCAAACGCACACCGACCACAGCCATTCCCTTGGCTGTTGTAGCTTGTTGTTAAGTACCACCCGCCAGCTGAACTGTCAGTGGCATGGTGGGAAGCAGCCGGAAATTGAACCCAGGTCTTCCCGCACACGAAACGGGAGCTCTAGCGATCATTCTGCCTCATGCATATTCACAACGATCGCGTACGTCGAAGAAATATTGATTATAGGCTATTCATTAGTGCGCAGTCGGTGTTCACCAAAACTAATATTACTATGATCGAAATCTAAATAATAAACGATAAACATAAAAGATGATCGACCAACCGATAAACATCATTTTCGATATCCAATAAGTCATGTGTCATCGCTTGTAGAGTAAGTTCATGCAAAAGCGGTGTTATGGCATCAAAACCTCTGTCGATTATAAGCAGTTGACTTCTCGCCTTATCGGCTCCTTCGCCCATCGACGGATCGTCTGCTTTGTAGGCATCCAATTTTTGCTCTACTAGATGACCCAGTTCAACGTTACGTTCGAAATCTGCTCGATATCTTAAACGGAAAAAATTTCGTATGGCACTATGTGATAAGCATGACTTACTATCACATCCATGTGTTTATCATTTAAACTCGCGCCCGTCAAACCAGGGATGGAAGACTTTCCAGGATCTATGAATCCTGAACATTAAAGCTATCCTGAACTATGAACATTAAAGATTAGAAATCAATGATCGTCCACCACTGAGTAGAAGGCAAAAACACCCTCCGTTAAAGAGATCGTTTCCGACCCCCACAAAGACAGATCACTGTAAGGAAGATAGAGTGGTAGCTGCCGGCAGCAGCTAATGCTGTTAAAATAAATATTCTAAAGTGTAAAGTCAGCGTTCCGTTAAAAGGCGATCATAGCTTGCACTACGCAAACAGTACAACACAATGACAAGTGTATATCGAAGATGAAACCTCAGTGAAGGGTATTCCCCAAGAGTGGCACATACAGTTGCAATTTGTTCGGCAATTCGCTCCAAATTGGTCGTCAATCCACCTTGTTTCTGCGCGTTGTAGTATAGGAAGAATGTATCCGGAGAATCAAGTGAGTAGACCTGAAAGACGGCCAAATAATTTTTTTTAAAAATTTTATTAATCGATCTTTTATTCGAAAACAAAAAATTATTTTAAAGCAAATAATAAAATTTATTGCTTGAAAGCAGTCCGAAGTAAATAGAGACAGCTCTCCGCTAGCTTCGAACTAACGCAGTTTCGCCCGAAACAATTTTTGGAAAGCCCATTTTATTTATAAGTCTAAATTCCAGCAAACGGTCGATTACATGTGAAAGAGATCGACGTATAAGTTACCAGCACACGTATTTTAGCGATATTATGCGTTTTATAAGCTAGCTTTTACTGCTCACTTTCCGCACCTTTCAACAACCTTAAAAACCTTATGTACACAAAATGGAGCTGCGGACAGGTCGTAAAAGTTAATAACCTCACAGTTCGTAAGTACAGCACTATCTGTACTCTTAAAATAACTACTTTTTTACAATGAACTCGATGAACTCGATGAAGGAATTATTTTTCTTACTCCACAATTGATGCCAAAATTGTCAAATGGGAGAACATCCACAGGAGTAATTTTGTTTTGAGAATAAACAAAATAAATTTCAAGCTCCCCTATTTTATTCGAACGAAATTTACAACTTTATTATTAGACCTTCAAATTGAAAGAATTTAAAACTATTTGGATAATCTTTTATGTTCCACTGTACCAAACCTGTCAAATGACAAGAAACTTCTTGTTGAAAAAATGGTAACACTGACCTGAGATTCATACGGAGTGAAAGCGATATTAATCTCCTTCAATGTTTTGATATACTTCGCGATATTGCTCTTGGTTAACGTTGAAAACAACTGGTCTGGACATGCTGAAAAAAGCACGCATGTTAAGCTTGCAAAAGCTAGTGCATGAGCTAAAGGCTCTTATGCATGAGCTAAACATTTAAAGCATGAGAGACCTAAGGCCTATCATGTTTTAGCCCAAGTTACTGACTCGTTAACAACACCCAAGCTGAACACTTACTCATCCGGCATTACAAATAAACTTCCATGAAACTTTCGCGACACCTTAATAAAACGCGACTATAGACCGCTTCTCGCGAACGCATGTAACCAATGGAAGATATAGAGTAACGAATGAACCAGTGAACATATCAAGTAATTGAATCGCATGAATGAGCTTTAAGTAATGAAACCTGGTCGAACTCAACTATTTCATAACTGTTCAATTCACGTTATCCACTATTTTATCAATTAAAGAAAACTGATCCGATCTATGTCGTGTCATAAAAGGTTGTTTTCCAGCGTACTCATCAATTTCGATCGTCCACTAACATGAAATACCAAGTCTATCTACCGCAAACATAGATTCGGTTTGAAAATATATAACAAAGTCTTAAATATATATAACAAAGACTTTGTTATATAAATATATAACGA
The DNA here is from genome assembly GCA_000803305.1 of Toxocara canis. Classification (NCBI taxonomy): domain Eukaryota; kingdom Metazoa; phylum Nematoda; class Chromadorea; order Rhabditida; family Toxocaridae; genus Toxocara; species Toxocara canis. The sequence goes on from JPKZ01003189.1 coordinate 74,017, forward strand.
AGTTTGACCGGAATCTATATTTGCGAAAGATCTTAACAAAGAAGTTCGTGTAAAAAAACATGTTTTAGCGTCTGATAGCAATGCATTTCAACCACTAAAACGTCATCTAGTACGGCTTACTTAGTGTGTTGTCACATTCGCCGCATTAAGTGAACGACACAACACTACTTAGGCGAAGAAGAACAACAAATATTGAGCCACGCTTTCAATTTCGAATTATGCACAATATGTATTAAAATACTCCCTCCCAAAGTACAATCAGCATGGGCCAAATGCGAACGTCATCGTTCAACGATCCGCTCGCCCTTATGCCCTTTTACGATATGCAAACAGTCGATTCTCTTATAGCACATGAATCAATATCGCAACGCGATTTTTGTTAGATTATTTCGACAAATAATTCAATGGACAATCGCTTTATGCAACTATTTGATGGTTTGTTGCGTAACAAGGCATCAGCGATCAAGCTCATTGGAGATCGCAAAACCCCATTTCCATATCGAATCCCTTTCCCATCTGCTCGCCCTTAAACTCTCCCGCACATTTCAATCAACTTGGAATGAAATGTAAAAAAGTCGGACTGTTTCTCCTCAAAACCGCAACTCTCAAATAAATAAAGTAGTAAAATTTGCATAAGATTTAAAAAAAAAAACGAAACGCTAAAATTCAGAATCTCAAAAAATTGTTACTGAAAGTCGAAACGACACCCTAACTCTGGTCTCATAAAGATGGGCCTCCGCTTGCAGCTCCCAGACAAGTCAAAAAGGTCGCCATAATCGAGGATGAAAGCTGCAGGAATAAACAACTTGAAGTACAGTCAAAAATACCACTAAAAGACAGAAATAAGCAAAAGAATGAGAAAAACTGGATCATAATTTAATAGCAACGACGAAGCACCATACAAGGTTACTGAACAAATGCTAACGCAACTTCTCTCTAAATTTCGCCATAGTTATCTAAAAAAAAATTGCTGATGTCCAAACAGTTCATTACAATTTCACGCAGTCTCACCACAAGGTTGGGGAAATAATGCGAGTATAAGTATTTCTTCGTGTTAAGATGATGAGATAACAAAATTCATGCCAATGAGTAAAACGAATACACACCTTGAAATCATATATGAACAAGCAATGAAGAAATATCTAAAGGAAAAACAGGAAAGAAGAGGAGCAAGGCCGATTTCGTAGACAGCGCGATGAAATAAACAGAAGCCTCGGAATGCTAAGTAGAATTTATTTAGGAGAAAAAAAGGAAAAAAGCCGAGCCTGCCAGTGCGAGAAATGAACAGAGAAGTTTCGAGATCAATAAAGGAAAAACTAAAAAAGAAAAAAAGCAACTTTATAAAAAAGGTAATTTTCTTAATATAAAAAGTAGTTCGAGATTCAAACCTTCAGTAAAGAAGACATGTGCACATTTGTATTGATTCCGTCCATGGGCAAAATCCGCAATCAGTTTATCGATTGAATCCTTCGTTGGTGCTATCAAATATATTGCATCGAGGCTCTATAAATGAAAAACTTCAGAGTACTCAGAAAGAAACGTATTACTTTAAAGTACTCAAAGTACTTAAAACCTTGTTACTTAAAACTGCAGAAAGTACTCGAAAAAAGACTTTAATACATTACTTTAAATGACCCCAAATCGACTCCAAATCCCAATAACAAAACTTCTGAAACTTAGGGCACTCGTAAATTTGAAGTATAGCACACTACTGATGGTTGGGAGTTTACTGATGAGATTTGACGATGGCTGGAAATTCTGAGCAGATTATTAAGTACTTTGCAAAAAAATTGGAATGCCCTTGGCTTCGACGACTTCCGCTCTCACACAAAAGAAAGCTGTTTAGTCATTAATCCCTTACGTACAATAGCCAAATCTTTTAGTTATGAACGTTAGCTTGCTTACAGAAAAAAAAAGCTTCAACATTTCGCTTAAACCCTCAAAAATATCGCAACAATCCTACGAGCTCGAGCTCTAGTCATTAGTGCGTAAACGCCAAGTTCAACCAGCTGATTTATGCGGCATTCAAAGAACGTTTATGAACAAGAAAGTACCGTGAGCGGTTCTCTACGTTTGTTAATATCTTCAACAATCGTAATGCCCTCGTCCATGATATCATGCATTTTACAGCATGCACTCAGCATTCGCATTGCCAGTCTGTCCACCACCAAAACATTCCAACCACCGCTTTTATCGCTTCGACGCAGAGGTCGAATCACCTCGTTTAATAACTCTATAACAAATCATATAACAATCTATAACAAATCTATAATAAATCTATAACAAATCAGCGTTGTTAAAGCCTTAAAAAACACCTTGTTTAATACTTCGTTACACTTCCCTTCTCGACACATTTCATTTTGCAGCTTCGTGAAGCATCTCGCTCACTGCTCTTATAACATGACCATTTTAACACTTTATCACTTATAACAACCATATAACACCATCAGCTGTTATATGGTAACACCAGTTCCTTAGCAGCTCTATGGAAAGTTTAACATACCTTGTTTGATACCTTTGTAGTTAAGCTTTATATTTCTGTTAGTTAAAAAAAAACGATCTATAGCTTTAATGGTTGAAGACTGCCTTTCATTAAAATTTCATTAAACACTTCATAACAAATTTACGTATATTTAAATATGTTGCAACACCTTCAAACCAATAAACCAAGTCAATTATTGTTAGCCTTAAGTGCAACATCGCGCGGTTTGTTACGATCACCGCCGGTGGAATGCGCCGAATTGCGGAGAAGAAAGCCGAATTGCAACGGATACGTGAGGCGAGCTCGAAGCTATCCACACGGAACCCACAACAATTACGACGATATATTCAACTAAAGGTACATTTGATATCCAGTTTGGTATAGAATCGAATATCTCATTGTACACTCACTGCAATGTACGAGGAAGTTCAACTAGAATAAGGAATTTATTATAAGCCAAAGATAATAGAAGACAAAATTATGGCGCTGCAACTGTGGCTCACAAAATTTAGCGCTGCAACTGTGGATCATAAAAGACAATAGAAGACAGAATTATAGTGCTGCAACTGTGGACCACAAAATTATATATATCCTAAGAGAACGTACATCCTAAGAGAATAAACGATTGTTTCGCAGGACGATAATTATAAAGGATCACAATTGGACCGTAATACGCATATATCTCATTGACGTTCGTCACGTAGTCCGCCTTAACCAAGGGAAACAAAGTGGCTTAGTTTTTCGTGACTTTAAGCGAAAACATAATTCATAGCTGGACAGTAAGGCCGAGATCCAGTATTTTCAATCCAAAAAACCTCTTATAAGAGAACAACCTAAGTGAGGAGAAGGGAATGAATATAAAACATAGGCGTGATATTACGTATGCAATCAACCACCTATTGTTCAGGAAGACTCACAAAGACTCCACAATGAAATTAACGCATTGGAAAAAGAACAACACGAAAAAGTTCAAAAGTAAGTTCGTTTATTCGTTTCCATGCTCACCTCGTCAAGGATGCATCGTAGCATGCTTTCTTTTTTAACACTGAACAAAACAACACTTGATCAAAAAACCTCTTCGTTTGATCATACTTTCCAAAAACTGAAATAATGATCTCATTCCAGTCAATTCCAATCCAGTTACTCGCCTACAAATCACATACCTCAAGGTGCAAACATTGCTCAAGTTAACTAAGCATATCTTCAAGATGAAAACATTTTCAACGTTTTATTTTTAAATTTGCAGGCTAAAAGAGTTGCGGAGAAAAATCGACTCGATTAAATCAAAAGATAAACATGCTAAAAGGACTAGAAAACATCTCAAGGTAATTGCTGGAATTGATTAGATCCTTCGCTCAGAAAAGTGGTAGAATTTTAAACCAAATTTCTTCAAATCATGCATAGGAATTCTTTAAAATTTAACGAGGGAACTCAGTCTCTCGGGGCGCAAAGCACAGTTTCCCGTTCATAATCATCCGCCTGATCTCCTGCAAAAAACTCTCAGTTCAGAGTAATCATAAAACGGACAGAAATCGGTTTCATAACGTGTCTCCACTGCAAGTAACCGAATTTCAACGGTCGGCACAGGCTGGGTAGAAATCGGCAATGAAGTGACGAGAACTCACCAAGACTAAATCAGCAATGTAGGGACCCATATAAACCGTCGGGTAAATAGTGACCCGATTTATATATTTCATGTGGAACGAGTGGAAGGGAGGAGAGGGAAACAGAAGGAGAGGGGAGGGGGAGGCAGGGTAAGAGTGCTTGGAAGACTAGTATACTTGGCTTAAGTGTACTATTCGTTTAGCATGAAATTAACTTTTATGTTGGAATCGCTTTGATTTCCAGAAGGAATATGAGATGTTACAACGAGAACTAGCCAATGCAGATACTTCACCCAATTCTAAGGATCTACTAGCCAACATAACAACATCATCCGAGAGTTCAAGATCAGCACCCAGAGTTATCGAAATCGAGCAACCTGTTTCCTTAAAGTGAGTGTTCACGATTATAATTCGGTGCTGATCATAATGTAAAAGATGCCATAATTAGCATAATGCGGATATGTTTTATTGCAATTTTATAACGATAACGGCGCTATCGTCTCACTGAAATTTCGAAGAAAAATTTTTGAGAATTTTTTCTACTTTTATTTGAATTCCATTTTTGAGAGTTTTTCTCACTAACGCTCACTTTCCATCGAGTTCGCTTACTCGGATGTGCTACAGAATTGCTTAACATTTGGAAAAATAACTGAACTACAAAAGCAAGAATGACCCCTCATAAATGCCATATGATTATGTGAATTCGGCGCAATGGTTATGAACGCAGATGAAACGGGCAACGATCAGGCGATATAAAATCGCATTACAGAGAAGGCCGATTAACAGATGAGGAAGAGGAGGACGAAGAAGTATATGGTCGATCACCGGATCAGTTCGGTTTGCGTGAACAAGCGGTCGTCGCCAATCAAACCGAAAGGCATATCAAGAAACGGTTAGCGTATTCTGTGAACAAGCTACTTACACTACTTACATTTTAAAATCTACTTGATATGCATTCGTTATTTGGTTCGATTCCACCTAACTGATCTCGTTGCGAAGAAAATTGTTCCTTTAGTAAGAAATAACTGTTTACTATGTCGGCAGTACTGTTACGCATCAACCAAAGAATTGCAAAACGGCCAATATCAACCATTCCGATTGGCAGAGCCCTCAACCCCCC
>JPKZ01003189.1:103363-113398 GCA_000803305.1 Toxocara canis
TCCTCCCCCCCTCCCCTCCCTCTCATTCGCTCCCTTTCCCTTTTTCCACTCATCTTCCTTCCACCTTTGCACGCGTGTTGCATTAATAGTCTTCATATGATTCGACGCTTACATTCTTGTCCAGTTTCGGTGATCGTTCGTAGCACTCTACTGAACGACATCTCCTGTGTAAACGTATAGAAGAAATAATATATCTAATTGTTTGGTATTCGCACCTTCTGCAATTTATTCAGATTCCATCTCATAAATTCTCGTTACCTTAAATAAATCTTTGTATAGGTTATTTCCTTGTAAAAAAAATGATTTTAGGTTTAGGTTTTAGCGTACATGACTAAATCGCACATGGCAACCAACTTCCAATTACAGTTTGAGTCGTATCTTTAGTGTTAATCATTTAATCAAACAACAACTAGTGTTTTCAGAGAAAACAGGAAAAAATTGAAAACTCCTTGCTTTTAGATGGCTTCGAAAATTTAATGGTATTTCATGCTATTGGAGCCGAAGACTTTTTGAGAATTTTGAAATTTCTGTTCGAAGTTTTAAAGAAAATGAAACTTTGGAGTTCTAAAATTGGCTTCGTAATTTCTCTAGCTTGAAGGGGGCGGAGTGAAGAACAGCCACAAGCTCTTCGTGATTTGAGCTTTTTTTTTTTAAATTGCCTTGAATACCCAAATAGCATTTACATTGAGAGAGCTGTACAAATAATTACAAAAATCTTTTGAAGTAGAGCAGTCCAGAATGGTACGAAGAGAGTCAGTCGACTTTAAGAAGTGGAACGAGTCGGCTTTTCTTTGTGTTACAAACTTTGTTTGTTTTACATTTGTCTTTCTCTTTTTCTTCTCTATACTTGCAACTCTTCACCACGTTCTTTTCTATTGCATCTCTCTCCCTTTATAAATATTCGCCAAATGTCACATGAACGTAGTGTTAAGGTGTCATTAATACCGTTCAAAGTTTCCTTAGCGATAAGGCGTAAAAAGTGATAAGTTACGCTCACTTATGATCGTATTTTTAGTTACATTGTAACTATATATTTTAGCTGTACATATATACATATATATATGTATGTATGTATATTTACATTATACTTATGTATATTTACATTTATTATGTATATTTACATTCGGGGTGGCAGTAGCTCAGTGGTAGAGCACCCGCTTCGCAAACGTGGAGACCTGGGTTCGATTCCCGGTTGCTTCTCACCATATTAATGACAGCCCAGCTAGCGGGTGTTATCAAAAACTAGCTACAACAGCCAAAAGGATGGCTGTTACTCGGCGTGCGATTGCCTCAGTAACATCGAGACATCGCACTTGAAAGCCCGAGCGATAAGAACAAGTAAGAATATATACAAATATAGTTTTTAGTTATGAATTCACAAACGACTAATATTTAACACTTGTTCTGTTATCGATTTGATTACTGCAAATGTTTATCGTTCGATGTTTTTTGCCAAACCTATCACAACTTTTAGTTACCGCATTTATTTGTTACGAGGAGAATTTTACTATTGGCGCGTAGAACTTTATAAGATACCCCTTATAAACCCATATTTTTTATGTACGAAACATACAATTGTTCCCCCTAATAATATGTCTATAATGTTTTATGAGCAAATAGGATCCTCGCTTTAGTAGTCTCGATTGTTCGTTTTTAGCTAATTTTTAAAGTTAGATTGACTGGCATTGAGCTAATTTTTTTTTGGTTCTTACAACTTGCCCGTAGTTCAATGTAAAGATTTTTATGACAAATTTTTATAACACGCATTTTATAATTTTACAAAAAATCCCAAATATTTACGTATAAAATTCGGTCTTCGTACAATATTTTACTGCTCATAATATTTTGATAGTCTTTAAGTATCACCTTTAACATCGTTTGTGCATTATTTTAGGTGCATTAAATACAACTGTAAATAATTGATTGATAATATTCTTTTATAATTGATAATATTGATTGATATAATATTCTTTATTGATAATATTCTTCACCATAAAAATAATTGATCTTTTCCTTAAAAAAAATATTTGAATATTTTTCCTTCTATAGCATTAATATTTCAATCATTAATTATGCGCTAATTAGGAGAGTTCCTTATATACTTTTGTGTTGTCCGAAAAAAAAAGTGTTTGATAGATGCTTAAAAATATTGTCGCTGTTTTCATCACGTAAATATTATTAGTACTTTCATTTCGTTAAGAGTCTTATATTGCGTATTGCGTATAATATCCTACCTATATCGTTGTATTGCGTTCATTATTGAAGAGTTGTTCAAATAAGTGAAAAATAAGCAAAAATCATCGATAGATAACAACGAAATTACTGCTCGCATTTTCTATTGTATGTAATTTAATTAATAATTGTATTATGAATTATGAAAATTTTTTTTTGTAAAATTTTGTTTTGTAAGTTTTTTTTTATTTAATTTTGTAAAAATTTGTAAAATTTTTGTAAAAAAATTTTTCCATTGTAAAAATTTAATTGTGAAAATAAAATGGTTTAGAAAATTTCGAACTCTTGCAAATTGACTTACTCGTTTACTTATATGATAGTGATAAGGTAATTAGTCAGTAAAGAAATTGCTCATAAAATATCACAATTCATAAGCTTGCAATATGTCTTTAGTTTAGAAGTACCAATCGCTTACGATGCTTTTTGGCCCTAACAAAGAGGAGTGTTATCCTAAGAGTGTTAAGAGGAGTTTTATTAACATTTTTCAAAACTAACGATTCTAACGAATTTCCGCGTTACGATTTTCGTTAATTTGTTATTTATTTGTTACTCGCTTATCCATGGCATGTAATCCATTGGCCAAAAGTTATTATTGCGTGTACCGCTTACGTCACAACGTGTATAGTTATCCGCCACGATTATTTTCGTCGTTATCTAATTTCGACTCTATCCACTCTGTCAAATATTGTTGGCATCCGTTTACATGCGTCGTTACTTGAACGCCAGTTTTTTCTTACGGCATAACTTTTACAGGTTAATTTTTTTTAGTTAAAAAATGGAAGTATCAAGTTAGCCGAACATGAGGGCAACGTTGGCACTCTTTATGGCCATCGTCGCTTGGTTATTCGAGCAAAGCGATACGATGATTAATCTTTTCATTTCGAAAGCAGAAATGAGCCGAACTTTAGGTGAGTATTTTCTCGTAATCAATCTTACGTCCTATTGATTATTGATTAGCAAAAATCGATCATCTCTCGAGAGCCTTTCTTTTAATACTATCATTTATAATAAACAATTGAGTAGAATTTCCATTTTACTCATTTTAATGTTTGCTCATTTTACTCATTTATTCATTTCAAATTAATCGAATTCATTTTAATGACATCTGAAAAAAAAAAGAAAAATTATATGGAGATTCCTCGTATCACAACTTAATCGACAATATATTTCGATTTACAAAACATCTATTCAATTACTTAATTTCGATATGATTGAGAGTAGATCTTATAAGTTATGAGTTAAGCGAAATTTGAAAATTTTAATTATTGTCGGCATATAACAAGCTGCAATAATTTGCAGGAAAAAAAAAACCAAACAGTCTGAAATAATTTAGCGACCCAATGTGAATGAGCTTCCATCTTTTGAGATAAGCACAGCTCGAAACGATCACATTGCCTATGGTGTACATTCAGTAGGTATTTTTATATGAAGTTCTATGAAACGTTCGTAATTCACCTTAGTATATTACCACACTTGATTGTGTGATTTGCATTTAATTGGCTTATCAAAGTTGTTATCAGTCATCAATTTATCATTAGTAAACGTTCGATATCAATTTCTCGCATTGATCGGGCCTTGAACAACAAATCAAAGTCTTGTTTTGAGATCAGTTATGAGATCAATATTACTAAAAGTACTGAATACTTAGAGGTTTCGTCTAAATCAGATTGATAGCATAAAATTTTAGGAAGTCGATTATATTTGAAAAATTCTTATTCTCATAACAGATCCAATAGTTTCTCACCGTAGATTTTTCTTTTGGTAAAAGTTTTTCATAAATCACTTAAAATGATGAGCAACGTATTTACTGCGAATGGCGATGAAAATTTAAGAGCGCATGCAATAGATGGATGAGCTTAACCCTTTAAATGTGATTGACGCTATTTTCGGAATCGTTGTTTTCGACAAATCGATTTGCCAATAAGACTTCCTCGATAAATTCAACATCTATTTACCCGTTGTCTTATGTTTTTTTTTTCGTTAAAATAATTAATTTTTAAAGTATAATTAATTAAAGTATAAACAACAACGAATAATTACTAAGTATTTTTCCAGATGTCACCAAATCCTGAATTTAATGAGTAATTCTTTTTTTCACTGTCGCTTGGAATTCTTTAAAGGCAAATCTCTTTAAGCATGAAGTTACATTGTATTCGATAGTTTTGCACTCTTTCAGAAATCACTAATTTTAATAAAATTAATTTTAATAAAATCTAATTGATTGCCATTTTATATGCGCGAAAAACTATTGATTAGAGATTATTCATAATTTACATTTCAGTGACATGGAATAATTTTTTTTTCAAACGAATGTTTTCTTGTCTATTTTCAATTGAGCTTTTGTTTTTACGTCTCAAGAAAAACATTTAATATTAGAGAAATTTTTATGAAATAATTCATATTCAAATTGATTCATACAAATGTATTACACTGGTCGAATTCAACAATTAAAAGCGTAAAATTATATGAAGCGATCATTAATTAAGAATGCTGAGATTTCGGTAGCTTAAGTATAATAAGATGCTATTAATTATGTTGCTGTTGTTATTTTCTAATTTTGTCATATTCAGAATTTGTCATTTTTGTCATAGTCATACATTTGTCATCTTCTAATTTTGTCATATTCAGAATTTGTCATTTTTTGTCGTAGTCGTCCATTTGTCATATTCTAATTCTGTCATATTCAGAATTCGCCGTTTTTTGTCATAGTCATACATTTGTCATCTTCTAATTTTGTGATAGCCAGAAATTTGTCATATGCATAGACTCGAAAGTCATAGTCAAAATTCAGTTTTTTCATCTTCCATCGTAGTCGAGTCTTTATCTACTCATCGGAGTCTTTATTTACTCATCGCTCTTTACTAACTAACTCGTAACTAATAATGCCATAGATTTTAATGCTAATGAATTTCGTTAGGATTGAGTGCCGAGTTGAACTACGTAGAAAATGGAGTAATCAATATGTATTCAACAAAATTCCCCTATCGAGTCGATACGAACGTTTCACAAGTAGTATTCTCATGGAATACGAAAGTTACCGATCGGAAGGTATGCTAATCCTGTATTGTTTTACTTTGTTTTACTACTTTTTTATAATCAATTTTCTAAAGAAAATACTTTTTCAAAATCAAAATATCATCATCAACAAAATGCTATTCGTTGATTTGAAATTATTCGATTAGTTTTCTTAGTAATCTCTTAATTGTATCGAACGCTAAAATTATTCACATCATAGAATTAAATTAAATTGAAATTAAATACCATATTTTCTGTAAAATCGATACAATAGATGTCAGCATGTTTAGAGTGTTTTTTATATTTAATAGAACGAATGTGTATCATATTGTGTTTCTTAGAATTGTTTGAGCAATTACCAATTATGTACATTCGAGTTATCAAAGATCACTGAAACATATGATATACATCGTGTGCCTCATTGTGGATGATAATTAACTTTCGAAATCTGTTATAGTCAGTTAATGATACGGGAAGATTATCGGACATTTTTTTCCAGACGGGAAGATTATCGGTCATTTTTTCAAGACAAAAGGATTGTCGGACATTTTTTTTTTTGAAGACGGGGAGGTTATCGGACATTTTTCAAGACGGAAAGATCATCGGATTTTTTAAGACGGGAAGATTATGGGACATTTTTTCAAGATGGGAGGGTTATTGGACATTTTTCCATGACAAAAAGATTGTCGGACATTTTTGAAGATGGGGAGATTATCAGACTTTTTTTCGAGACGAAAAGATTATCGGACATTTTTTCAAGACAGAAAGATTATCGGTCATTTCTTCAAGCAGTTGAGTTACGTTACAGATCTGGTCGGGTCGTAGAAATACTATTCTTTTGTGGAGGGTACTTGTGAACGCACAATTAAAACATGCCTATCTTCCTAGGTATGGTTCGTTCTTTGCCCATAAGCTGTGAGAACAATTAGTCTAAAGGATTTTTACGATTAGATTGCGAAAGCGCATATTATTTCAACTTTTTGACGCTCATTCTAACTTATTATGACCTGGATTACCTGGTCATGTAACTTATTATGACACTTAGGCTTAATTTATAGTTTGAATGAGGTCGTTTTTTTTTTCGACTTTTTTATGGACATTTCGTGTTAATTAAGTAATAAATTAAGATCGCATATACATTACGAGCAATAGCAGACGACAACGCTGTACTACCTGTAATTCTCATCCCGCGTCATGGTTACTTGCCAACATCAACTGAAGGTTGGTAATTTGAAAGATCATTTTTATTACTGAATAACCATCGTCCCTACTAAAGTGTTGTATTTCATTGCAGAGGATATCCGATTCAGATGAATTGTTTGATTGCATTTCAATGAGAGGAGCACAATCAATCGCAAAATATAAGTCCCCCTCCTCCTCCCCTCCCCCCCCTTAATTTTAAGATAGTTGTTGCTAGATGCGATTAGCCAAAAATCCCGCCGTTGAAGACGGTTGCTAAGTTGAACAACTCTGAATCTCTTTGTTTTTCCTTTTTTTTTTCTCTCTCAAGAAACACCTCTGAATAGGTTCATCTTCGTGGATGTATTATTTACAAAAATAAAAGATTTTTTTGGTTAATTTTCGGTTTTTCAGTAAAATTAATTTCCATTTTCAGTTAATTTCAGCTAAATTAACAGTTAATTTTCAGTTATTCATAAAAGTAAAAAACTTTTCAGTTAAAAGAAGTTTCAATTAATTAGAATATTAATTTTTATTTTGTCCGGCTAAATGTCAATTTTCGTTCGTCCTTTTCTTTTGTCATTTTAGTTTGTCGATGTATGCGAAAATTTTCCCTTTTTTTTCAAAAGTTTTGAGGCGTTTTTTTGTCAGTTTTGTCTTTTTTTTTCGTCCAAATAAATCTTCTTCGTTTTTTTTTCTCCGTTTTCTTCATCTTCCATCAAAATGTTACAATTTTGTAGGTTTACACAAATATGTCAATCACTGCCTTAATGATTCGTTTGTTGCCATGATCAGTATTGATTGCAAATGATTTTATTCGTGAAATAAAAATCAATATTCTTTTTCAATATTTTCGACTTTGAACGAATTAAAGACTTAGACCACAACGAATTAAACATTCATCATTGATAATTGAATTGACAACTACTATTGAAAAGGATTTTTTTTTCAATTGCAAAATTTAGACCTACTTACATAGTCTGTAAAATTTTTTAGTTGTCTTTGAAGGTTTTTTTTCCAAATTCTGAAATTTTTAAAAAATTTTTAATATCACGCCTTCTTGTACATGACGAAATATTTTAAAAAATTAGCGGCATAATTGAGTGCACAAGTACTGCTAGTGCCAAGAGAATTTTGAACGAAATTGTAGATCCGTCAGTATGATCAATAGATAATATTATTGAAGTGTAGATTAACCACGATTCGAAAAACATTGCCATAGAAAATCGTTTTTCATTTAAGTCCTTTTTTGTTTCCCTTGATTAGCCATCCCACTCCCTTCTTCCCCTGACCCCTTTCCCCTCCCCTCTCCTACGCCGTTCTCGTTAGATTTTCTTTTCATATTTGCTGAATGTGATGAATAGAACGAGATATTTTGGTATTGTTTTTATTTTTATTCTTACACATAAAAAGTAACATTTTTCTCAATAAAAAGTAACGTTTTTTTTCTCATAATTTTTCTCGTCAACTTTTTTTAAATATGTAAAATGATATAAATGATAATTGCATTTCTCATTTTCAGATTTCACTATAGAATATCGTTGTGCTGGAAATAAAGCGGGACAGTTCGATGTATCATTGCATTTAAACTTTTCGTGGCCTTCTGAAACCAATAACACATACGTTGTGCTCAAACAAGAGAAACTTTGTGCTTCACGAGATGGTCGACGCTTAGTGGGTATCTTTTGCAATATTTTCACTAACTTTTTTTTTTCAGATATGATTACCGCAAAACCTATAGCAGTTCTATTCAATCCATATGATATTGTTCGCATTGTTCAAACACTGCTTATCTGTTTCAAGTATCTCAGAGAAAACGTATATTTGAAAGAATATATATATATGTTTATTTATATGTATATATATATATTTATATATATATATGTTCACGCTCAATCGAGATCATAAGCTATATATAAATATAAATAAATAAACATATATATATATATACATATATATATGTTCTGCAAGAATTTCTCCATAAATTCTGCAAGAAATTATCGTATTGAATAGGAATTATCGAAATGGAAACCAAATCGATTTACTAGCGGAATAGTGAAAATGATTTTTTAATGAAAAAAAACAATACTAGTTGATGGCACTTTTTAATGTGTTTCGCAATTAAGTTGTTTTGTACGAGTAAACGTTGGCTAGTAGTGATCATAGCATTCTTCAATTAATTAATGAATAGGCAACGATGCGTATTTGGCTCCAAACACTATTACTTTACACAAAAAATCGTTTATTTTATCGTTGTTGAGTACAATCACCTCGTTTCCGATAATTAATCACTTTTAAAAGCAATGCTTTGTTCGCTAATGAAAACAAAACAAAAAAAAGATTCCACATTTTGCTGTTATCTTTTACAAGAATTTAGTTAACTTTCATTCCATGTATCCCCAATTTATGTTTTTCTTATTTTGCTAAAATTTTGAAGAAGATTGCTAAGGTAGATTTTTAAAATGCGCAAAATTTGATGACATTTATCCGCGTCCAGTTATCTCCTAACTGCGCTGTTGATTCCATCGTTTAACTTGAGTGACATTTGCGCCACATAAACTACCACTATAGGATTTGAACATGCTTGTATATAGCGCAGATGCCCCCCAGCCGTAATGCTGTAAAACTTCTGTCGACGACTGATGCTAAATTTCTTCACATTTATGTACGTCATCTCATCATCGTGTAGCATCTGGTGCAGCAGCAGGTGAAGCGGCAACGGACGGCAATGAAAGGCAGCTGAACGAATCGGAGCAGGACGAGCAGCTCATCCAGTTTACGTTTACGAGTGCGTGCACACACACACACATACACATACACATACACAATACATAAGGCGTACCGATGGATCGTTTACTAACGTTTTAACGATTCCCATTTCGGGTGCCCACTTGGCGCATTATTCTTCTTTTTTTTACGCTCAAATTTTTTTCCCCCATCCTCCTCTCTCTCCTCCAGAATCCTCGTCTTTTCTCTCCTTTAACCAAGCATCTTCTTCTTTATCGCACATCCTTTCTTTGTTATCAACTATTTCCACTCGAACGACTCCTCGTAATATTTGAAAAAAAAAAAGATTTGAATGAGTCATAAGAAGAGATTGTGAATGAGAGAATAAAAGCAAGGTCATACCGTAGACTCAGGAATATTGCCTCAGAGGTTATATAACGTTGCTTTTTGAGAAAACAACCTAATCGTTAATGAAAAACCTATATTTTGTAAGCACAGTAGCGAAAGCCTCATGAATAGCGCACAAATCGCTAGTAACAATTAATCAAGCTAAGTGAGCAGGATTTTCTTTGCTGTTGCATATCATTTTATGAGAACAAGCTACGCAACATTGGCGAAAAATTTTGAAAAGGAGGGAAAAAATATGGAAGATAATTTTTTAGAAAAGACCGCATCTTCAGTTTTGAACTTTTGAAGTATAGTCCTTTCGTCCGTCTTTCCCCCTTTGCTGTACCACTCTGTTGTTGCTCACAGTTTCATGCGTGCAACTTATGACCAAAACAGACTACAACATGAAACGTGACTGGTGCATTTTGTAGTTCATGGGTTGGTTTATGCATTCCCAGATCATAAACGAATAATCGCCGCCGTTTCTTATTTGAA
>JPKZ01003189.1:129526-139549 GCA_000803305.1 Toxocara canis
GACTGAATTCAAGGATTTACGATAAGTCAGTCATGGTGCAGTTGTTCTGATCGAACGATCTCATGTAGTTTGCCTATGTATATAAAATGATGTGAAATATCCTATAGTATGGAACACTGTTTGAACAGTGTAAATCGACTGTTGAGAATATTAATGCGCTCTGACTGTGATATATTCCGCTTTGAATTACGTTTTTAATTCTTTTTTTTATTCAATAAAATTATTTCTCATTTCTTGTTCCATATATTCCTGCTGTTCGATATTTCGTAAAAGAAAATATTCCGAAAAAAATTCCAAAAAGTGAAAAAAAATTTATCTTCCAAATGATTGTGGATTAATGAAAAATAGGAACGGTTAATTCGATTGAATGAAGCAGAGAAAAATTCGATCTTTTATGACATTAGAATGCAAAAAGATCGTCAAAACAAAAAGAGGAGCGTTATTAATTTTAATGAACAAAGGGAAGTTTTCGTTGTGGAAAAAATATAAATGGTGGGTGAATGGTGGAATAAATGAAAATATAAATGAATATAAATGTGGAATATAAGATATAAGTAAACGAAAATAAATGAAAATGAAAAAAGGGGAAAAAAGGGATTGAAAAAATAGTGGAAAAAATATGAAACTTTTAGGAAAGAAAGGGAGGATTTTCATTCGAAAAAATGAATTTCGCCGTTTGCAGAAATGACTGTGAGCTTTCAGAATTATCTTATTATCAAAATGCGGGTTCCTATCTAAAACACCAAAATAATTCTTTCCGATTAAGTCGAATAGAAAGTACTAAAAACAGAAAAGGAAAATAAAAAGGTGCTTTCATGATTTCCATATGATTGGGCTTCGCATCTCGTGCATCGCTCGATACAAGGCAAAATTGCGACGAAGCACCAGGAGTGAATACCGCAATTATGTGCGTTGTTGCAACGATTTTGAATTGCTTGCGAGTTGGCAGATTCTGAACCACTTTTGGGCATAATAATCTATATGAGGTAATGTAAAAAGTAAATATTAGATAATGTGAAAAATAAATATCAGCGTAATTTTTCTGACTATGCCGACCGAACAGTGCTGACCGGAGTAATGAGCAAGCTGCTTCTCTTAAAAGTATAGGTGGAAAAGTGCGACACTCATGATCCCATATATGTCGCATACTTCAATTTGTTAGGGCCAATGAAACAGATAAGTCATGTTGAATGGAACAAGAGATTGAAAAACCAGGGAAACGTTGAATGGAATAAGAGATTGAAAAAGCAGGGCCGATAAAAGAGCACCTGAAAACAAACGAGAACAAGTTTTGAGCGCTAACAGGAATTGCTAAATAGAGAAAATGACGAAAAAAATGTGCTAAAAACAGAAAAGAGAAATAAAAAGGTGCTTTCATGGTTTCCATGTGATTGGGCTTCGCATCTCGTGCATCGCTCGATGCAAATCGAAAATTGCAACGAAGCACGAGGAGTGAATACCGCAATTATGTTTACTGAATAGTGCAATGCAACGGTTTTGAAACACTTTCGAGTTTATCAGATTTTGAACTACTTTCGAGCATAATCCGGTTCAACGAATCAAAAAGAATTGGAGAGCACTCTCAGAGATTACCGTATATTATGCTAGTAGAATGATAAATGAATAATAAATGAATAAATAAATTAATAAACCATCTATTCGATCTCGTATTTTAAATATCGAGAAAACAACTTCATATTTCTAAAGAATTTCGCTTCAAAAGAAGAAATATATAATTCGAAGATGCTTTCAGCTATACATATCAGCTGTTATCGTAAGTTTCATTAGAGGCAGTAAACATTAATCGTTATGTATGTTCATTCAGAAGAGATCTTTTTTCCGTTCGACTACAGCAAGAGAGGTATAAGAAGTCATGGGGTCATATGGAAAAGCAACGAATTTCTGAAAAATTTTATTTTGAAGGAAGTGGAATTAAGGGTCAAAACGATTCATGACAACTCTTTTTTTTCTACCGACCTTTAGTACCTGACAGATCAGAAATTGCCCGATCGTTCTCTTTTATCGGACTGATACTTATGTCCGATCATCATTGTGCGTCCTTTCAATCGCAATCAAACTTCGATTGCTCATATTCTGCAGCTCTACTCTCTAGTAGTGTTATCAAAGATTGAATGAAGCTAACAATGAATTATCTCCAGCAGCTAATCGCAAAAACAATACAGATACGCAACATCGATTAGGATTTCCATGCAATAGCTAACTTATAAAATCGCAATTTTTTCGTGCTAACTTTTTTATCTTTTTTAATTTCGCTGAAGAAATGGTGTTATGATATGTTCTTCTAGCTAACATAGGTTGTTAACATATGTATACAAAAATTGTAGCAAGTTGTAAAACAATAAACAAGTGGAAACACATAATAGGGGAATGGCAAGATATGCGCTTACGCAATTAACCGGTCAAATTTGCCTGTTTCATAGAATTTTCACAAGCAACGAAAATTTAAGTTTTACCTGTCCCTGCTCCTCGTTTTCCAGGGACCAAGTAAATGAAACAATCCACGGAAATGCATGTAATTTTTCTTCATCGTCTTTAGCTGAGAATGGTTCTCTCTTTCCGTAACGGGTAGGTGAACTAGATTGTAAATGGTGATAAATGGTAATCCTGAGGTGTAGATTCTTCTTCTTCTTGTTACCGCTCGGGCTTTCAGTGCGATGTCTCGATGTTACTGAGGCAATCGCATGCCGAGCAACAGCCATCCCTTTGGCTATTTTAGCTTGTTGTTAACTATCACCCGCTAGCTGACTGTCAGTGGTATGAGGTGTAGATTATGCCTGCCAAATTTCATGACTCTAACTTCAGTGAATTGTTCCTCTTGAGTTGAAACTATCGAGTGGATGGACGATCAGATGGGTATACACATAAACAGGCATGACTCTGCCATTATTTTCTTTGCAAGCTGCCAATTTACTAAAGCGGATTAAAAAGCTGTTTTAGCTTCTTATTGCGAACAATTACTGCACCGCAACCACATACCACAACAATCCCTCCCGACATTCTGGACCTTCTCAAGCAATACAAAATAGCAAACAATTTTTCCTTAGCACGTCGAAATCCCCCCCCCCCTCCCCCACAAAAAAATTATAGAATATTTTGTGAAATGTGCAAATGATTTTGAAAAAAAAATTTATTTGCGAAAACTTCGATCAAACAAAAACGAAACGCATCGATAAAACGGAATCAAAAAAATAGGCAATAAGTGAACAAGAAGTAATATGCTGCCAAATATTCGAAATTCATAAAAGTATATGATTTCATCATTCAATCCACACAATAATATGCAAACAATTGCATTGTCGTTGATCAACGTTCACTGCGTATCCGAAATAACTGAAAAAAAATGGATGAATTGAAATGAAGTAACAAAAAGAGCAAAGGTATATGTGGGAATTATCTTGGTATTGTCGTAAAGTGGTAGTCCTTGCATATCGACTAAATAAAAGATTCAATTCGATTCAATTCAAGTCGATTCAATTCGATTCGATGTGTTTCAATTCAAACAATACTAACATAAGCTTAAACCTCCTTTAACCTCGCCGAATTCACATTTTTATCAAGCATTATAACACAACGATTTTTACATCTTAAAATAACACCACTCGATGAGAATGAATATTGAAACTAACCAACGTCCATATTTTTATAGCATAAACTGAGACGAGACAATGTTCACATAATCAGATCATCATCAATAATCGATAAAGTGCTAATCAGATGATTACTTTTTTTTAAATTATGCAAACTTCTCCATTCTAAACTCCTTTGACTAAATGACACGACCGGAAACATTCAAAAATATATAAGGGAAAAATGAGAAATCGTTCTTGCGCTTATTGGTTTGTCTACAACATACGAGTTATTAGCGATTTATAGGAAATCATTTATAATTTGGGTGGGCAGTAGCTCAGTGGTAGAGTTCCCGCTTTGTGTGCGGGAAGACCTGGGTTCGATTCCCGGCTGCTTACCCGACGGGTCGCCAGCGGGCTGTCCACCAGGCGTTCCGAAACTCGCCAAAACAATCATGCGTGAGCATGGTTGTCAGTTGCGTCGGTACAGGAATCGATGAAATTACAGCTGCCTTTGCATCCCTTTGCCTTTGCATTTATAATTAAAATTTCTCTACTTAAATACTTAAATATGAATATTATTGTATTTCAATAATAAATATTTAAATATGCATTAATATTTAGATATTTGCGTATTTAAACGTTCTGTATGAGATGAACTCATGATGAACCTTTAAAAAAACCCAGCCAAGCCCACTGTTAAAAAAGTATATGTTGGACCATTGATACTGTATAACGCTATGCATGATCTCAATAAATGCATGATAGTAAACGTACTTTCCACATCTCGTTTTACATTTGGTTCGACATGCTTCAAACCGCCATGATCGAATTTTGCAGCCATATTCTTCACTTGATCACGAACAAACTCTGCAATTCCCAAAAATTTTTATTTAATTAGCTACTTTTTTCCTTATTTAAAAAAAAATAACGTTCAGCTTTTAGATTGGCATCGAATTTAATGTTGCTTAGACGCTGCTGAGAATTTTTCTCACCATAAAATTTCACTGTGGAAAATTCCAAAATAAATTTTATTCGCTCAAAAATGGAAACTCAAATATTTCATTTTTTTCACAATTATACCTTTGAGAAAGTGCATGGAAAAGAAGGAGAGATTATTTCCACGAAAGGACACAATCAATGAAACTATTCGAAAAAAGTACGACACATATGACACTTCAATTGGCGAAGTTTGAACGATAGATAAGAGGTTCCGTGTTTGCTCGTTGTTTAAAATGATTGCGCCCACTATTTAGTTTCTACTTTTTCCATAAAGTTTCTGATTTTTCATGTGCTTCATCGCGCTTTGTTTAGCTTACGAAGTTAATGATGATTAGCAATCTATCTTCCCCTGCCTAACCCCCCCCCCATTTCACCCTTTTATGCATTCCCTTGTTTTGACGTACAATGTTTACGAGGGGTACCAAAAGAATGGTATACGTCTTTCGAAATATTTATCAAATTTATTATCAGCGCTAAATCAATTCGATTTTTTTTCTGATGCTGATCGATACGAAAAGAAGGCAGAAAAAAATGAACAAAATTTTTTTTTAAAACTAGTATCAGCTTTTAGGAATCGAATCGATTCGATTCAACTCGAATATCAGCTTTCTATCCTCTATTTGAAGTAATGGGTGATAACTTGTAAAGTTCTATCCTCTGTCTGAAGTAATGAGTGATTACTGATATCAGATTTATGTATGAAGCAAAAATGTTAAGAAAACGGAATAAATGAATGAAGGAGAAATTTTTTGTACACCATAGTGATAAGTCCAAAACAAATAAACAAACAACCAATATTAATAAAGTCGCTATTCGAACGGTATTAGAACGAAATACAAACCATCAGCAGTTGGCAAATTGGTTTTAACACTTGGCTCAACATGCTTTAAGCTGTCCGCATCGAATTTTGAAATGAGATGAGGCACTTTTTCGCGAGCGATATCTGAAAAAATCGTATAGACCTCTAAGCAACGTTACAACCCTTACATTTTATAGGTATAAGGGGATTTTCGTTGAAGAAAGCTTCCACGGAAATAAAAATAGTTAGGATGAAAGAAAATATCACTTTTCAATTCCCGTACAAATTAAATACGCTCATAACATGCAATAAGTAATTATCATTAGTGAACCT
This sequence comes from Toxocara canis, assembly GCA_000803305.1. Taxonomy (NCBI): domain Eukaryota; kingdom Metazoa; phylum Nematoda; class Chromadorea; order Rhabditida; family Toxocaridae; genus Toxocara; species Toxocara canis. The sequence goes on from JPKZ01003189.1 coordinate 135,248, forward strand.
CATATTTGATATGATTGCTCGGTCATAGGCTTATTGCAATTGTATTGCTGTACAATATGTAAAATTGCATACAATATAGACAATTGTATACGACATATACACAAAACATACAATATCTACAACTCTCTTACTTTATTCCATGCAACCTGTCTTACTACATACATAGTGCCACTGTTAAACATGTGATCACCGAAAGATGTCTCATGAAGCATATAGAATGTCGTGACTGGTGCTGTGTATACCTTTTATTTTTTATTTATTTTTGCTGTATACCTTTGTTAAGCACGAACATTTATTTATTTTTTAAATGAAAAGATCTTTGCCTAGCATTCGAATTCGCCCATGGTTGAACCAATCTTTTACTCGACAAAAAAAATACACCTTTTCTTCTGTGCCATTATACGATCGATTTATTGGAAAAAAATATCCCTCTTTACTATTAATCTCTCATAGAGTTGTTAATTAGTCAGAAGAGCGAAAAAAAAAAACAACAACCATTACCTTCCGATGATGGTAAGACGCACTTTTCTTCAGTGCTGACCGAACGCAGTTTTTGTGGATCGAAATTCTTGATTCCACTCTTCATTTCTTCTTCCACCCTTTCACGTTTTACATCTGCAATTTGCATATGCAAATGAGAAGGAAGGACATAGAAGAAAAATATGGCTGAGAAAGTGAACAAGTCAATATCTAATATGCATAACGAGTTCACATTAAAGAAAATACTGCACACTAGGAAAATTATCGCAGCAGTTTTAAAAAAAAGACGTCGAAAGAAAAGAAATCGTCTATCCTTACAATTGGGTGAGTTTTTGAAAAATTGAGCGTTTTAATAAAATCATAAATATGAAAAATTTTTGGAAAATTTCCCTAAACTAAATAATTATTAAAGAAAAACTTTGTGGACTTTCCTCAACAATTTTTATTTTAAAATATCTCCTCATCATCTATTCTTCGCTTATTGCAAAACCACTTTACAGATGGATATAAACATATAGCACTTCACTTAGAATGACTTCATAACAGCCACAGAAACAGAGAAATATGTATAATGCCATGGAGATTTTACCTGGGGACTAATTTGGGGAAAAAAAACAGGTCATTTAAAGTCATTAGCCCAAGAATCATGCAAAAAGAAAAAACTTTCAAGGTAAACACCTTCATGTGTTGGAAGAACAATTTTTTCGATGGTGTCTGTATGTCGAAGTTTGGATGTTTCATGCGCTTTGATTTCTTCCTTCAAATCAGGATCCACTTTTTCGCTGTACACATCTGAAAATCGTGAAAGACGATAGGCGAATGAATAAGATGCAATAAGACTTCTAATCAAGCAACTGAATAAACGGACAAATTTTTTCAACGACGAAAAAAAAAATCACAACATTTTTACTAATTAGGATAGCAATGAGCAAAATTTTTCCCCTTCTGAAAAAGGAGAAAAATTGGAATGAAAAGATTTTTTTTCTTGTGGAAACAGGAAGACTGAAGAATAAGAACGGTAGAAAATTCGAACAAAAACGATCCCGTAAGTTAGGACTCCATTACTATGCAGCTCGATCTGTGCTCTTCTCTTTTCACTTTTAGCTATCGAGAAGTGTACCATCAGCTCCAAAGGAACAAAATTCAGTACATCTTTAATCTGTACAATGCTTGCGATCTCCACCTGGAACAAGTAAAATCTCTACGTTAATTACTTCAATATTTAACTTTACCAACGTAGAATATTAGTACAAAATTCATGTCAGTAAATTGTTGTGATCTCATATTCTACACTAATCAGCAAATATGAATGAAGAAATAAAAATATGCAAAAGTATGAACCCTTAGAAGAGGGAAGGATGTTCTTCTCTTGAGTTTCCACATGTTTGAGGTCACGACCCTTTGTAACACCTTTGGCAAGTTCAGCTGGAATCTTGGGCAGTTCAGCGAGCGATGGTGATTTTGGCTCTTCGGTAGACATTGTTCCTTTTTTTTTGTTCGAGAAATGAAGAGTTGTTGTATGCGAGAAGCACCTGCAATTTATCATTAACACTAATCATACACTTCTGTTCGATTGATACTTTTATGCGGTCAGTCGACGAAATGGCTAATGTGATATGATAAAATATTCATAGGTAAAGACCACTAAATTGAGCAAGTGGAAGGGATCATTAACGTCGCTAATCTTTTAAGCTGTTCTATGAAGTTCTTAAATTCATTAGCTTATCGAGAAGGACAAAAATATAGGATAGGACCTAAAAACTTTAGAGCATTTCTCAGGTGGATAGTAAACTGAAATTTCCGAACACATAATTTTTCTAAAATTTTCATGAAAAATTTTCGAATCTTCACTCAAGCACGTCATCGTTAATGCAAGCTCATCCGCCTTGCGATAATAACAATCATTTCTAATGTCAAAAGTTAACGACGGTTTTGTACAATATAAGTACATTATAACAACACAAAACTTTTATGCTAACAAAAAACAATGATATTAATATTGAGAGAGTACAATACTGCACAAAAGTTTAAAACAATCCATCATTAAAAGGTTATAGTAGCTTGAAATGGAAGTGGCTCTAGGAATATCGGATGGGTAAATATCTACCTTGGAAGAGATATATGTAAATGAAGGCTTTATGCTGTCAAGTAAAATAAAGATTAATTAAAACACAAAACTTCCAAAAAAAAAAGAAACGAGAAAACATGCGATCATGACGGATGAAAGCAAGTATCACATGATAATAAGCCCATACAGAATTTTGCGACGCTAAACTTGTCCCCCATATACAACTTGTAAATATGATGACGCTTGACACTAAAACGCTCTTCGCAAGTTTGCACCTAATTCAAACAATATCAAGCTTATTCCATAGTTGAATATGCAAAATATATGATATGCTTGTATGCTATATGTACAAAATACAAAAAGAAATATGCAAAATATTGAATATGCAAAAAACGAAAAAGAATCATAAATTGAATTAAAAGTAAAGAATTGTATGAAATCATTAATGCTATACGCTCATAATTAATTAAGTGTTAATTAGTACAATTAATTAACTGTTGATTAGTATAGTTGGAGAACAACTGAGTTAAAAACAATGAAAACAACGTATCGGAACAATCTCTAAAAACCACAAAACGTAAATGAAATAATCGAATTCAACGAGGAGACAATATCCAAACTAAGCGACTTTAGACCGCAGTGGCGTCGACGATTTAGTAATTCAAAAAGATTACGATCCGGTAAACTTGTTCGAAGAACTATTCGCATAAAAAGTATTAACAGGTTTGCATCGAACTCTGTTCCTAAGTTCAAAACCGGATATCCACCACATTCAAGAAAAGATGAGGAAAACAACAGGTGATGAGTGCCATTACATAACGTCCGATGCGACTGTGCTAAACTAATTGCTAGATGTACCATTTTATACACATTGACTTACAATGAGCACCATACGAATGTAAAGAATTATCAACAAATACCCACCCGCTCATAAATCATATACGGGGGTATACTTACAAATCATAGACGGTGAATTTGACAATAGGAATCACACACATTGGAGATGAGCCGTGATCGTTTATGCCTCAAGCCAATACAAAATAAGTGACATTTTTCGCTAATAATATCAGCCAAGAATTAAAGCGTTGAGCAAAACGATCAGAATCATACTGAAGATCACAAAAATCCAAAATATTAGTCGATCTATCTATAAATCTTCGGATTGTCAGTAAAAAGTTAAGTTTACAAGTACTCGACAATCTATCTCTGCGACCGTTCACATGCAAATAGCAGTAAGGTGGAGTCCAAAACGCTACACTGGTGGAAGCCACTAAACATTTTAAAAAAACAACCACAAGAAAGATTCGTGGGCTCAAAAGCTTTGGCCATTCAGCAAGCAATGAATCTAACGCACAGAATTTTTAGTCTATTTAGTTTAAAAATTTTTAAAAGACTGACAACGAAGCTTAAAATCACAAATATTTTAGCCTCTTCCTCCCCACCCCTTTCCTTCACTCCCCATCACATTTAAAAAATCTCACATGTAGCCTGGGTAAAATGCTTGTCTCCTATATACCCGGCACATGAGCAGCGATTCGCGAACGTTGGAGACTGACTGCATTCACCACAATGAGTAGTGTGGATCATACTGCAGATGTTCACTCACAAAGATGAAGAGTAAGGCAAACGGAGGGAATCCAAACAAAGAGATCGTACGCTGCTCAATGCCATACATGTACTGCGGCAAATCTGTGCATCACAACCTTAACGGCTGTTCTGCGTGCTAACCCCTACACGTCTCGTCTCCAACCCCC
>JPKZ01003189.1:164551-176654 GCA_000803305.1 Toxocara canis
TGGTATTCTTTTGCTATATTTAAAATGTCGAGATTTTGAGAACGAGGACACATCGTCAAGCTGAGGGAATCGATTCGAGATTATAGAGTACATTACTAATTTTCACATTTGCTTAACCCATTGCTCACACACAGTCATTCAAAGTAACATAATTCCATTCCAGAAAATATGCCAATATTTTACGGTTCACAGTCTATTTTTTTATTCCACTAAACCAAGATTTATTGATCGATCAATAACGATTGATCAGTCATTCAACCAAGTGAATAAACCAATCCACTGAATAGTGATCTCAATGCGCCGGGTGAAAGAATGCAAAAAAGCAGGCTTTCGCGTGAATGGTATCCAGGAAACGTGGAATCGAATGAAAAAAAACTGTTAGCTTATAATTTGATAAATGCGCACACAACTGGGCACCGCTTCTATTTGCCGACCTATTTTGAATATCGCACCATAACGCTCATTTTTAGTAACTTCTTTAAAGGGATTTGTTTAGTATTCAAATTCAGTAACATTATGCTAATATACTACTTCTGAGACTTTTTAATAACAAAGGCAACAAAAATTCTAAAAAAAAAAAGGAAAAAATAACAGGAAAAAAGAACAGTTGGGACGAACTCAACGAGTGGGACTAAATGAACAATTAATCACCTAAATGAAACAATGGTCGTTAATCTAGGTGACTATTCAACTGCATTAATTAAGTGAACAATTCATTATTCGCTTAATTAATGAACTCATTACGCAATTAATGTCACCAGTGAACTCATTACGCAATTAATGTCACCAGTCAATTTTTATGCCATGTGTGACGATGTATTGGTGAATAGCACAATTTCACAGTGTTAGCGATTAGCATTCCTTTCGTAGTGGAACTCAGCTAATCTTCACTTTCTGGCCAATGGAAATCACTTCAGTATCATAGAGGCTGCTGCTGCTTCCACAGAAGGTGTGATATTTATTTAATATAGGACCGGTACGAGCGAAGAGGTATGCAGTGATTTATACCTTCCTTACCACTCACATGAGATCACCAATATATCGCCCTCAAGTCATAGACGAACCTCACAGACAGCTAAAAGCGATACAGCCAACCATATTTGCCAATAGCGTTTGCCTTAACGGAACAGATGTTTGTTCGATAATCTTCGACCATACCGTTATTTATAAACCCATAACTTGTTCTATGATGTTTGATCTATGGCAATTTCATAAAAATGGATGAGTGTTTTACGGCAAAACACGACTTATCCGGTTTGTATTTGATGTATACAGGCCCAAACCTAGCGCTTCTATTTATTCAAATACGGTAGCCCTAGTGGTGAGGGAAAAAAGGAAAATAAAATGAAACTTCAATAATTTTTCAAATGGAAATCATAATTAAAGTAAAGAAAATCTAGAGAAAATCATTCTTGCGATTCTCATAAAAACCGGCAAGCATAGATACGCACCAACGAATATTGCCTACAATCGAAAAAATCTATCTCAAATGTATGTCTTAAAGCTTAAACGTTTACGAACATTTTAAAAAAATAAGTGTTCCAAGCGAGGAGGGGAAATGGAGTTGTTTAGAGTGATGTGTTGTAAATTTCATTATCTCGGGTGTATGCGTGAGACGCTTTCAACGATTATACGAGTAAAACATTCACTCAAGCGGAAAATGCATAGAATTTGGAAAAACAAAACTTCTAAACGGACTGATCGAAAAGGTGAACGAACGGTTCAGATCACTAAAAGTTCAGATCACCAAAAACACGAATAATTAACCCACCTACCACCATTACTACTAGGCCTCTAATGAGGCACAACAACCGGTCCATATAAGCCACGAAAAAAAACATAAGACGGACACTGGAAAGACAATGACATCTTCATACACAAAAGAATACTACTATATACAACCGATGTCCGATGTTTTACGATATTAATTTGTACGACATGCATATTAATATTTAGGTATATTATTAATAATATATTGATATGTATATCACCACACTAATACCTATGATAATATTAGTTTATACAACACGAAATATTAATGTCACCACCGCCTAACATATATACCACATCGCAATATGTTAATACTCAGTCGGGCATGGTCAAATATGATACCTATCTGCTTACTGTGAGAAAATTCATTGAGCTAGCTTCCTCTCCACATTTTGCGCGCAATAGCCTAGATAAGCGGATTTTGTTTGCCTTGAATATATATATATATACATATATATATATATATATATATATATGCAAAGAGATGCAGAGGCAGCTGTAACTTCATCGATTCCCGTATCGATGCAGCTGACAACCATGCTCACGCATGATTGTTTTGACCAGTCTCGGAACACCTGATGGCAAGCCTGCTGGTCGGGTAAGCAGCCGGCAATCGAACCCAGGTCTACTACCATACGAAGCGGAAGCTCTACCACTGAGCTACTGCCCGCTCATGTATATATATATATGTACATGTATATATATGTATATACATATATACTCGTATATATAATATGTATATATATGTATATATATACCGCCCATATGTATATATATATATATATAATATATACTCGAAATTCGCGAGTAACAACTAGGAAAATTCGTTGTTTTCTTATTAGTAGCACGGCACAATAGTTCGCTCATATGTCGTTAAAAAAGCGAAAAATATTGTCAATGCTTCAGCCATTGTCCACATTTTCTCATACGGAATGAAATAATCTCTGAAGATTGTTGCATTCATGCGATAAATTTCAGGCGTCATTGAAAACCGAAGCGAAATCATAGGTTTTCAGATGAAATTTTTCTTTTTTTTTCGATCGCATTTACAAAGTGACAAATTTCGCAAATGAACAACATTGCTAATAAGCTTTAAATATCGAAAATTTAGAGAGTTCAAAGGGATAAAAAAATAAATTGGAAAAAATTTCACACTAATGACATTTAATGTCGAGAGAAAATTTGTTCTAAATTTGCCCTCATATGTATTGCACACATTTATTCGTCTATTGATTCCATACAAAAAATGGATTTCTAATTTCCAGCTAGCGTAATATTTCAATTGCTGTTTTTCAAAAACGATTGATACATTGAAAAATTCAGAAAAAAAATTAGGAAAACAAACCTGCTATATCCTTAATTGCGTTAAGCGACTAACGATAGAATTAGAGTCGAAAAAACAAACGTTGTAATGAATCCTGCAGAGATTTATTTTGGACTGGATTCAAAAAAAAATTTACCGTAATCGCTTCACGTAATTAAAAAATTTCAAAAATTTTCCACATTTTTCGTCGATATCTATTCATATCGCAAAACAAGCAAGCAAATGGTAGAAACAACAAAATTGAAAATATGTGTCCGCAAGATCACACTGTAATTATTTTCGGATATCGGAAGACGCCTCCTGTTAAGACACTATTTCTTCAAATGAGAGTGGAAGGAAAACGATGGTCTCAAAAAGGCGAACGAGATAGTCGACTCTACGAGAGAAGAATGACGAAGAGAGATATGATTTTTGGAAGGAAGATTGGGACCCACTAAGGGTTCCAGCAACGTTTAATGAATTCACCAGAACTCATCATTGTCTCTCACTCCCCACGATGTTCCACACAATAATGATGACAGACACAGTAAACCAGCCACCATAACCCTGCCATAAAGGATCGATAATTTTTTCTGCCCTTCTCTCGAAAGTAAGAGGATTGTTTTGAGGAGGTTCTATGAAAGGGCTTACCAAAATATGATACAAACCTCCTATTCAATATGCCATACTACTATATTAGAAGTCAGCCACCTCCCTCCCCCACTCCTCCTCCTCCTATTTAAAGTCAGCAGACATAGCCTCACCCCTTCTGCTTCTTTTGTCAAACAAAACTGCCACTCAGTATATGAAATAGCTTTTACTTACCTTCGTATGGACATAATTGCTACCTCGAATGATGAACGTCCCTTGCATTTAACGAAAGCTTCTCGCTTTATTCAATTCAGAACGCTTTCGTTAAGCATGACAAATGTATTTTAAATAAACGCGCACAATGCAAACAGAATAGTAATGAATTATCTGTTCTTATATAGTAATAAATAAGAATAGTAATTAAATCAGAATAGTAATAAAAAATAGACCGTTCCTAAGTTCGGGAACGAAATGGAATTTAACATGTTAAAAAGAGAAAATTTTTCCAAATTTTTAAAATTAGTTTAAGAAAGGCAAAAACATTACAATTAATTAATTAATTAATTAATAACTGATGCGGTTTAAAGTGAAACAAAATAATGATGCCCATAAATCGATACTAGCAACAAAAAGTTGCCCGAAGAAAAAAGCTAGAGATAAAAATTCGATTTGTCGAATGAGATGCAATAAAAAACACATTCATTGGCTTCTCCTAATCATCAACCAATGACCATTTTCATTTACTCTTATATGATTGAACATTATAAAAACTCAACGATCACTTTCTCTCGTTGATAGAACTTCTCATCGCAATTGATTGCAAAAAATCATTCTAATCAATCAATAAATTTTCATTTGAAAATTATTTCCGTTTAAAAAAAAAAAATTTCCATTTAATATTATCGATTTAAGCACGAGGATTTGATGACATCAACTAAGATAGGTGATAAGATTTATATTTATTTTGGGCTTTTTTTCTTCCGAAAATTTTACACCACTATTCCACTATGATAAATAAGAAAGTCAATAGAGTGAAAAAAGAAATCGTATAAGAAATTTAAAAAAAAAAAAAAAACGAATGTTTCTAACGCATTACTAAAGAGCATTTCAGACTCTATAGATATTTTTCAATGAACGACGCTCAACAACATTTCATAGCTTTCACAATAGTAAGCGACATTTCATATAAGACGAGGCGTTTCATTTTTTTTTTTCTGAAGCTTACAATTTTTCGAAAGTGGAAAATTCCAATCAAAATAGATCCTTTTTTTTGTAAGAAAGTTACGGATAAAATTAAACTAAAATGGATCGATGAGAATTTTTCAAAAAATCATTAACGCTTTCAACAATAAAAATTCGAAAGTCCTCTAATTAGCTCAACAATTTTTGTCAAAAATGAAAAAGCAGATTTTTTAAACGCTGATTGCAAAAAACGTACATTTAACAAGCATCCATATAAACGTTAATTTATGCATGCATTAAGCTAAATGAAGCGATCATCACTTTGAAAGGTTGGGTGGGAATCTTTTCCTCAGAAAATTTTCTACTCGGTAGAAATGGGTAGAAAATTTTTATTATTAATCGAAAAATTCTCATTACTGCAATAAGAAAATCGTTGAGTCATGCAAATGATGATAAATATTAACAAATTATAAGTAAAAGTCAAGTTTAAAACAAAAAGCTTATATTTTTTTTTCCTGAAAATGTGGACTTACTACTATCAGTTTGTCTCCTCTGTTCTCCCATTCTTTCCTCCTTCTCCGCTCGGCTTTCCCCGCAATAATTCTTTTACGTTGCTCGATCTAAGCAATTGGAATTGAATGGAAATTGCGAGAAATCCACCCAAGAGAAAACCTCTCCGCTCGGCTTTCCCCGCAATAATTCTTTTACGTTGCTCGATCTAAGCAATTGGAATTGAATGGAAATTGCGAGAAATCCACCCAAGAGAAAACCTCTCCGCTCGGCTTTCCCCGCAATAATTCTTTTACGTTGCTCGATCTAAGCAATTGGAATTGAATGGAAATTGCGAGAAATCCACCCAAGAGAAAACCTCTCCGCTCGGCTTTCCCCGCAATAATTCTTTTACGTTGCTCGATCTAAGCAATTGGAATTGAATGGAAATTGCGAGAAATCCACCCAAGAGAAAACCTCTCCGCTCGGCTTTCCCCGCAATAATTCTTTTACGTTGCTCGATCTAAGCAATTGGAATTGAATGGAAATTGCGAGAAATCCACCCAAGAGAAAACCTCTCCGCTCGGCTTTCCCCGCAATAATTCTTTTACGTTGCTCGATCTAAGCAATTGGAATTGAATGGAAATTGCGAGAAATCCACCCAAGAGAAAACCTTAACTAATTAATTTTAAAAAAACTGAACTAAAGAGATATAAATATGCGAAGAGTTTTTCCAAATTTACGATTTCGATGAAGTGAATTTGATACATTGTACAATAAGAACCTCGTTTAAATAACAAAAAGTTAATGAATGCTTGCAAATAAATAAACTTAAAACTGCAACCAAAGGATTGCTTATCTCTTTTTTTTTTGCTCTCCAGCTGTTATCTACCACTAGACTAAAGTACAGCCATCCAGTACGGGAACAGTTGCACACTTGTACCACACATTCATCTACCACTTAAATCCCCATCCATCCATTATCGATAATCCTATTTTGGCACAGAATGCAAAAGAAACAATAACAACGAAAAAGAAGCAATACACAATGATGCTACATTTACGATGCGTTGGCAGACGCAGTTGGCAGATAATTAAATTGGGTACAGCAATGTGGTCTACGAGTCACACAAATTTAAAGCTCTTTGCACTGAAACACAGAAAAAGGAAACAGGAGAGGGAGAGAGAGAGAGAAAAAGAAGGAGACAGCCAGCCGTAGCATGTGCAGTAGCACTAATGAAATTTGATGTTGAACGTGAACCACGTAAATGATCACCACAACTCACAGCACTTAGTGCGCTTCAAGTAGATTGTTTATTACTCATTTAATTACTCGAACACCGCTCAAAGTATTGCGTTAAAGCTAGAAAAAGTATTCGGGAGCGAGAAAGTGGGTTTTTAAAAAAAAAATTACAAACGTTTGTAGCGATATTCTTTTACTAATCGATTTCGGCCTCTTTGAGATGCACACTATCATGAAGCTGTTATCAGTAGTGTACCCGTTGCAAATTCTTTTCTTCATAATATTTGGACTGGATAGAACGGATCGAGCTAATGTTCTTTGTTTTTTTTTTTGAAGGCTCCGCGCTTATCAAAGGCTCCGTATCTGGCAAAGGTTCCGCGCTTCGAAAAGGCTCCGTGTCTGGCAAATGCTCCGGATTTAGTCATCGAAATTCTGTCAAATATTATCGGATTCAGTGCTGCACTTCACTCACAGTATTCTATTACAGCACAATATCATCATCAAGTGCTAAACGCGTTCCAACAAGGAAATTTTCAAGCACAGCTCTAAAATTATATCTGCACCAAAAAAAAAAATTGAACGGAAAATGAACAAGCGATGGGAAACTCATAAATTTCTTGCTCACACAATTCTTGCTAAAAAAAAGCGATATTCTAGAGCAATCGAATTCTCCATTACGCTACGACAGACGCAGGAAATCCACTTTAAAGCAGTAAGGTTATTTAAATTTATTTACTACCGATGAGGTAAACAACAAATGCTTGATGACGCTTGCAAATCCGATTTGCCCGCATCCAGAGAAGTGATTCTTGTGCTGTAAAGTGCAATCCACGACGCAAAATGAACGCTGATTCAACGGGTTGTCAAATAGCACAATCATTCCAAATGGAATGAAAAAAAAGCCTACAGGCTTGGATGAAAAAAAAAAGATTGGAAACATTCCCCAAGGTTCAAAAAAGTACGACAATATAATCGAACTAAAAACCATAAGACACCAAGCGACTGCTTTCCTTAATACACTGTTGCCGTTGAGCTGAATAGTGGAATATAGTGACGTGTTGTGACGTAATATTTTTATTATGATTGTATCTGATTATTCTCTTTGTATTATATTTGTATCATCTTTGTATTGTCGTAAATGTAGTCTTTGCCTATCGACTAAATAAAAGATTCGATTCGATTCGATTCGATTCGATTCGATTCGATTCGATTCGATTCGATTCGATTCGATTCGATTCGATTCGATTCGATTCGATTCGATTCGATTCGATTCGATTCTTGTATTATAATCATCTTTGTATTGTCGTAAATGTAGTCTTTGCCTCTAAATAAAAGATTCGATTCGATTCGATTCGATTCGATTCGATTCGATTCGACGGGTAAGCAGTAAATTTATGCCTTTGAATTACACATTTAAAAAAATTAAATTCTAAAATTGGATAAATTGGGGAGAAATTAGAGCATCATCGCTACTTTAATATTAGCAGAAAAAATAAAGATATTTTAAAACTCATTTCTTCGCATACATCTTACGCATCAGATAATAAAACAAACAAGTCGCAATTTTTCGTTACCAAGAATCGAACAATCATCACTAGCGCAATACGCACATTTCCGGTCAAAAATGGCAACTAAAATACATTTGAAGCCTCACGAACCGGTTCCATCTACGCAGCACTAACATCAGTATGCGGCGATCATTGATCTATGTTTGATCAATAGTAAAATCGATTGATCAGCTCGGAAACGGTTTTTGATTGCATGAGAAAATATTCACAAATCAAATATGTTAAAAACACTAAATACTGATAGACCATTAAGTTGTTGACGTTTGATGAGATAAAAAGCAAATGAAAATCTACATGTTCTATTTTGGTTTATTCGGAACCGAATGATTATTGGCCATTCGGTGTTCAACTTGAAATCTCTACGCTTTATATAATGTACCACTCATTGACACTACCTATATAATGTGAATGGTAATAATACTTGAAGCTTAAAGGTGCATAAAATTTCTAAAAATCATTTTTGTAAGTATAGAATAAAAGGATTTTCGATACATTTAGGCCAAATAGGATTGAAAATATATGTAACATATCTTCTACGGGGGCGAGTAATGCCATGATAGGAAAAAGTAATCTTCTACGGGGCCGAGTAATATCATGATAAGAAAAAGTAAGTCAACTAGTCTCAACGATTCAGCGAATAAATAGCTTAAGTTTGCAGTAAGTGTTTTTTTAATGTTTTTTTATTTGCAAAAAAAATGATAAAGATGAAAAAAGAATGTAATTGCGTCAAAAAAAAACGAAAAACAAATATATAAAGGCAGTATACTACTCTTACAGTATACTCCTTTTATATACAGTATACTACCCTTATAGTATACTCCTTTTATATACAGTATACTACCCTTATAGTATACTCCTTTTATATACAGTATACTACCCTTATAGTATACTCCTTTTATATACAGTATACTACAGTAAAAAGGTATAGCATTCTCTCTCTGGAATATTAGAGCGTGTGTTCGATTAATGAGCCGTAGCACATTTGGTGCAAATAAACTTACGGCTCTCATTTTCGATAGTTCAGTTTTTTTCGATAATATTTTGTTATGATGGCAATCATAACAAAATGATTTGTTTTCTTTTCTTTTTTGGAAAGCAATTAGGATAATGAAAAAGAATGTTAAAGTTCTAGGCAGTTCCCTGATTATCGTATCTCAAAATTGCAGTTGCTTTCATATTTTTCATTGAAACGAGATTTGAAAAATTTTTTCAATGGAATAGATAATAATGGTAATACAAAAGACAATGAAACGAAGCAAAAAAAAACGAAAAAAAAAATGGAACAATAAATTAAATTAGAACAAATCTTAATTAGAACAAATAATTCGAACAATGGGCGAGCATTAGCTCAGTGGTAGAGCTCCCGCTTTGTTTGCGGGAAGACCTAGGTTCGTTTCCCGGCTGCTTACCCGACAGGTCGCCAATAGGTTGACCACCAAGCGTTCCGAAACTGGTCAAAACAATCATGCGTGGGCATGATTGTCAGCTGTATCGATACGGGAGTCGATGAAATTACAGCGGCCTTTGCAACCCTTTGCAATTAGAACAATAGAACATAATTAGAACAAATTAGAACAAATTAAATTAGAATAAATCATAAAAGTAGTCAACATCGTTCAACTTCTGCGTTCTACTAATTAGCGGCGCTTTAACGTTAGCTGAGAGAAATAAACGTCATTGTGCAGCGGCCAAAACAAACATTATCGTTATGCAGCCAAATCAACGACCAAATACTCAAATAGCTTGAGCCACTCGCAACAGACAGTCGACGAAAGAGAAATGTATAAACAGTAAAGCAAAAATTCTCACAAAACATAATATCACAACAAGTTTCAGTAATATGTTCTATGCACAACTCACCGATCAAAGAACCCATTTTAACGTTTGAAAATAACGGATATTAGTTAGCATACTCGCAACCAATAAAAGCCAATTGATTCGTATGTATATGAGAATATCGATAACGGTTTTGCTCTTATATTAATTGATTCCCGTTAAATTTTATATTTCTCTATTCAGTTGCACAATTAGCAACAATAGTAAATCCAAACGTTCCCTGTACTACATAGTATTGAACACATTGATCGTATAGAACGATATATGGAGATGCTAGTCAGTTGAGGACGCATTAAATAAAGCACAACAGTTTTAAACGAAAGTTATGCATAGCTAGGCAGTCAGCTTGATCGCAAACCTTGTGGCAAACACATTATATATATATATATATATACATATATATATAGTTTTTTTGCCAATCGCACCATCTAGGTCGCTAATCCACTTCCTCGCTCATATATGGATAGCTCATATAACAAACTTCCTCATCTACAAATAGCAACAACACAGCAACTTAGCACACACCATCAAAAACTAATCTAATAGCCGTAAACGCGCAGCCCACGGTTGCACTCATGCTATGAATGAAGCTAAAGCAAAAACACTCGTCGATCTGTGTGCTGTACCGTACGCAGTAGTGATATGAAGCAGTAATGCTATCAAAAAGAAAACATTCTAGTGACGCGCTTAAGGCAACAAACGGTTATTGAGCAGATCATATGGCTGCATCAGCGGTGATCTTCAAGTTATCAAAAGTGATCTTTTGACAACCTAACATATCTGATACTATCGATCTTTTTGTTCGAGAACCATCGAAATTGGCGTCATGGAATTTAGCACATTTTAGTCCTAATTTTAAATCAATAGCCGAATTTGTGTTGAGCTATGCTAGCCTAAATTTGCATATCTTTACGACCGATTGGAGTGCATATTAAACCAAAAGATTGATAAAACACCGTATCTTCAGTGTAAAATTTTTACGAGCGGTTGAGTTGAATCAAATTCGTTTATTCACTACCTCCGAGTAGTTAATGAAACCGACTGATTGGTTGCGTGAGTTTCCAAAAGTGGTCAGTGGAATGATGACTTCAGCGTTCATGCTATGAGTTAAGTAGGCAGAGAGTTTGAGAGGACCACTTTAGACCAGCATACTAACGCTAGATAGAGTTCTTCACTTATAGCTGCGTCAAAAAAGCCTCAAAACGTAAGTGCTGTCGTATTTTATAACAGTGAACTTTATTATAATTATGAGATATTTTGCAGTAGCAAGCGTAATAGGTAGCTGCACGAATCCAGTTCAGATGATATCAGAAGCAAGAAGTGGCTTTCCATTTCCGTTCGGATTGAGACAGCCTCCCACCGATCGTTGCAAGCATGGGGATGGCGTCCTCTTGCGCGATAGGATACTGAAGAGAAACGTTTCACTTTGCTTCATTAGGCCTTATCAAACGGTCTACAAACAAATCTGTGTGTGCAAAAAAAAACTGTTATAGATTTTAAATGAAAGTCCAAAGTTATGTGTTACTCCATACATTAAGGCTATTGCAAGTATAGCATAAGGTAAACATGTTGTTATCATGAAGTTTATATGCATTTGAATTGATTTCACCTTATAAATGTTTTATGTAACTCATTTTTCGAGATCTAATAATGGTAAATTTAAATTGTTTTCTTCACTTCCCGATTCACAGGAATGAATTTAGCGTAACAAATTTGTATTTTTTTAAAATCACCAAGATGCAATTAAATTTTTCGAGTTCGATTAATTAATGATTGCGAGAAACTTAAGTATCTTCCTTCAATTGGACGCCCCCGTTACGATTACAATCGGGAAATTATAACTACATAAAGACGAAAAAAGGCGTTAGGAAATTAATAGGAGGAAACAAATCATAAGAGCTCTATTTTATCGCAGGAAGAGACAATTGCAAGTAGTGATGCCATCGTACCAAAAAGTATAATACTTTTCGTACTGTTCTTGTACTTATACCAGGTATAGTACAGTATCGTACCGAATTTAAAACCGCAAGCAGAGACTACTTGCAATTTGCTTATCGCAGGAAGAGACAATTGCAAGTAGTGATGCCATCGTACCAAAAAGTATAATACTTTTCGTACTGT
>JPKZ01003189.1:179627-189760 GCA_000803305.1 Toxocara canis
ATGTAAGATGAGCGAAAAATGAGTGAATTAATAATTAATCATCTCTAATTGGTTGGGAAAGAATGAATTAGAAATTTTTAAGACCATAAGGATTAAGACGTTATTCATTGAAGGTTTAAGTCGAACAATAAATGCTATCATTTTTAACACGTTTCAAAATCAGACTCTCTTTTGTAGGGTAAAATTGTATATCGTAGGTGGATAATCAACCTGAATGTGTGAATGGACTCTTCCCGTACTCATTACTTAAATTGTGCATCAAAAAGCGGAAACCGCTTCTTAACAAAATCTCAGTGGAATAAGCAAAATCAGATTACAACAAGAGTTATAATTATAAAAGATATAATTATAAAAATTCCTAATATTTGCATATTTTCTATACATTACGATAACGATCCCTATATCTATACTTTTTTGTAAATTTCAATAAAGATTCTCGTTGCTATACCTCTCGAAGGGGGTGCAGCCGTTTCGTCGGACCACTGCCTATGTGATTGTTGTACGTGCACCTAGTTTCAACATGACGGCTCTGACGAATCACAAATTGGATGAAACTCGTTCAATAATGCATCCGATAGTGTTGCAGCCGACAGACTATAAATTTTTCTTTTTTTGTGATTCTCAGCGAATAAACTAATTAAGCGCTAAACATCGACAATGCATGACGTTCTGCTTGATAAAAAAAAAAACAAGTCGTCAATGTGGAACAGATTTCCGCTCACCGTGATGAATGCTCTCGGAGGCATATAGAAGGACACGCATAAATACGCTTTACATAACACATATACATATGTATACTCGTACAAATAAGTACACAGAAGCACATATACAACATATGCACTATAAATGGACGCGCATGCACACGTATAAGTAAACATATGCTCATAAATATAATAAACACAAGTATGTACTCATACACATGTAAACATACATACACTTACACAAGCTTAAACGGAAATGAAAAAGTATTAGGTAAGCTTTGAGAAGTAGTGACAACATGCACTTACACAAGCTTAAACGGAAATGAAAAAGCATTAAGTAAGATTTGAGAAACCAATGATATACGACGCTAAACTTCCAACGGCAAATGAAATAAATTTTGTTTCACGCCTTTGAAGCGAACTTATTTAACTTTACAATAATCGTCATCATCACAGAACGGTGGGTGGAGTGCAGAGCCAATCAACTAATAAAATTAACCATTGGCCAATTTCTATGAAATGGTGCGATACTACAACCTACAAAACGGTTCAAGGTTCGAACACAACCTAGAAATTCTTTTTTCTGAAATTTTCTATGAGCCATGAGTAAGATGAGTAAAGCTGACAAGGTGGAGGATTGTAATGGCCAAAAAAATGAGTCGCTTATCAATTTTTATCGAACTGTTGTTAGCTGATTTTATGCTTTCTTTATTCGCGTACGCATTGCTTTTTCCATTTCCATGCTGCTTATCTGTCGTATTTGTCATTATGGATAGCATTTTTGCCTAATGCGTGCTGCACACATTTCAAGAATAGCGGTAACATTACCAACGGTAATATTACCGGCCCTTGTTTCCATGATGTAGGGAAATTATTTCCACAGTTTTAACGTTGATAGAGTAGGACCGAAATGATGTGGCAAACAAATAACGATGAATATACGATGAGCTTCTACTGATAATTTTGAGTTAACCATCTTATCAAACAGCGCATCACTAATCGAATTATATTCTCAAACGAAATTTCAGTCAATTCTCGAAATCTGATTTCGTGCACTTTTGAATTTTCTTTACAGAGTAGTCGTAACACATTTAGGTAATTCAAGATAACACTCCACGAATATTAAGTATAGAAACTGTTGTATAAAAGTGCGTGCTGTGTAAGTCAAAAAAAAACCAACCGTGGTATTTTTTTTCAGATCGACCATAACAGGTTGCAAAACCAAAAATTTCTATACTTAACACTTTAGCGTACAAGCAACAAAAAGGTGACATAAAAGTACCTTTAATAAAAAATTATGTTACAATAAAAAATGCCTTTAATAAAGAATTATGTTATAATAAAAAAATTAAAAAGTTATGTTATAACAAAAAATTATGTTACTTACTCGTAGCATTGATACGCCTCGTTAAGTACAATCTGTAATGTCTAATAATAGCAATAATAGCAAAATTCGATGTTTTTAACGAACGAGATAGTGCACAATTGCTACCTTAACGACTCATAATGAAAGAAAATTATTGTGCTCATAAGTTGATGACGAGGCCCAGTAAAAACTTTTAGCTAATATAAGCCAATTTTTTCAGGTAAGTCAATTTTTTTAGGTAATACAAGTCCCTTAGATTGCAGAAAACATTAGAAGGATAGAGCTTACACAGTTCTGTCAAAAAAAAGCCGCAAAAAAAACTATGCAGCGCAAATTTCAGAAGATAGAAGATAGGATTCTCAACGTTGAGACTCGGGAAGATCAATTTATCTTCCCCCTCCTTTCCCTCCCCCTTTTGCTTGCTTCTTTTCATCGTTCATTTACAATTTGCTTAGTCTGCACATCCATTGTATAGTTAAGTTTGTACAATAAGATTAGGCAGTAAAGTAAACAGCCAGTTTGATAGACACTTATTATGAAATTTTGCGAAAAGAAAAAAAAAAACAAAATGATTGCCGAGAGCATTGGATAGCCTCAAAAAAGTCGATCGTGAGCGCTTGAAATAGAAAGAAACGAACTGCTTTAACGATCTACCCGATCTAAAGTGACCGCTTCAACAAATGCAACAGTTAGTCCACTCCTTAAAAGAAACGACTTAAAGCACTTCGGTTAGTATGAATTTGAAAAAGCGCAAAAATGATCATGGAAAAAATATGGATGAATGAACGTTGAAAAAAAAATTAGTAATTTAAAATATTCATAAATTTAAGCCATTAATTACTTTACCTCAGCGCTAAACAGCACTTCCAAAAATGGTTTTGATCACTATATGAGAAGAGAGACAAGTTAGACCTACTCGTATATCGGTTATGAAAACAAGTGATCCTCATAGCTTACATTTCACGTCGAATAACCAAATAAATAGTACATACAAATAGATCATACAAAAAATTCATTGCTCAATGCATCCTAATTGTAGCTGCGAGTGGTCAGAATACAAAGATCAAAGAACGAAGAGTTATTTAAAGATTGTTGTGAAATGATAATCTTTATGCAAACAGCATCTAATCCTTATGTCCACAATTGCATACGTTGAACAACATTCATACATATTGAAACGTTGTGCATCGTGGACATATTAATTAAGTTGTTTTATTTTGTGATCAACCTGAAATCTTGGACTTTTTTTCGAGAGGTTATCGCATTGGATTTAAAAAAAAGACACAACTGCAGAAATACACAAAAAAAAACATACACGTAGCATACTGCACTAGCGGTCCTTAAACACTTCAGCAGCAATAACACCTCCTTATTACATTTAAGAAGTGGATTTGTTTCATACAATTCCAAACTCAAGCATGTTACACACTTTTGTTCGTTTGATACCGGTCTCATGTACTCGTATTTTAGAGGTTCCATTTTTTTTTCATTTCTCATTCTTTAATTCACATAATTGTTAGCAATTACTTTTTGTAGTATCATCGAATATTTTATTCATTTATTTAATAAATGATCCCATTTGAAAAGAAAAAAAAAGATATCCTAAGAGATCAACGACCTATGCAATCAACTGACCAAAAGCATTTTATCCATACAACACTATCATATCATATATTGATATGATATGATAACATATCAGTAAATGCAAAAAGAATCGCTTACAATACAACAATGAACAAATCACAATATTAAAAAAAAAACTCATAATGAAACAATTGCACAATACTAATAAAATTAACACAACAATTTAAAAAAGGTCAAGAATTTTCTCGGGCATGTATTAAAAAGGAAATTTTAAAAAAGTAACTTTTTTACTTAAAAGTAAACTGGAAGACTGATAAGGGCAAAAATGCACATTAACTTTTAAAGAATACTAAGCAGCCGGTCGGATGCATGTTAGCTAAGAAAGCAAAACGATTTTATAAATGAATTCGGCTCCGCAGCTGCCCATCACACAGCAAAATGTGAATTTAGGACCACGAACAACAATGATAAAGACAAATTCTTCCTCCGATTGCAAAATTATTCGAAGAAAAAGCAGACCAATGTGAAGCATCTACTTCCGGTAACATTGAAAATAAAGTAATATGACGGGTTGATCTTCAACTCCTAAAGCCTAAAGTTGCTGCTAAAATGACTTAATCGAACGTATTATTGCACTGATTTCAACAAAGTTCGATTGATATCAGTTTAATGAGGCATCAACAAAATTCAACTGGCAACTGATTTCAAAAAATCGATTCAAAAATAAATATCAGCAAAGAACATAAATCTACATATGAGGTTTCTGATTGTGGAAAATTGCATTTTTAAGCAGAAAGAAAATTTTGCAAAAAGAAAGAAAGACTTCTTGAAAACAATGTAAAAAAACAACAAAACGGATAGTTGTCACCCAATGTTGGCATCATCCTCTGAATTGAACGTGAAACTTTCCGATTCGACAAGCCTTTCATCCATATATTTACGAATTTGACGCATATACAGTAGCGATTTCTCAAGTGGAAAAGACGCTAAATCTTCAGCCAAAACGTTCACTGCAATATCGATTACCGATTATCGATTGACTGAGTAATTAATTTCTTTTGAAAACTACTTCGAACGATTTGAAAGAACTTTTTCATAAATCACTTGAAATGAATTATTTTTCGATTTTTTTCATTCATCCCAAATTTCTCGGGACGTTACTATATGCTATTTTCTTACAATTCAAAGAATCGCAAGGCACATCATTGAGCTATTTTTAAATTCAAAAGTGCAACTTAAACGAAACGCTAGCGCCATCTTACAGTGTCTAGCTCCGAAGACGTTGACTTGTTGGCATGTAAGGAATGGTATGGTGCAACACGACAGCATGAAAATGTCGGATGTGGCTTCAATCTTGAAATCCCGACATTTTTTGGAAACCCGGAACTGAATAAGGCGTTCTGTACATTTCCAAATCGCATGAAGGAGCTTCACGTAACTGAAGGGCTCTAAAAATTTTTTTTCACTTGTGTGCGAGCGTGCGTGCGCGCGTGCGTGTGTGTGTCCGTGCGAGTGAGGGTGCATGTGTGCGCGCGTGCGTGTGTTTGTCCGTGTGAGTGAGGGTGCATGTGTGCGCGCGTGTGCGTGCGTGAGCGTTTGCGTATGCGTCCACGTGTGTGTGTGTGCCCACGCGTTTGTCTGTCCACCCAGCGGTTTCAACAAGGAACCAATTGCGGCTATAGAAGGATGAAAGGCAGTGTCAAAACCCTAGATAACCTCGTTCTCCTACTTTTAAACCAATTTACTAACTCCTAGAAGAATGGAACCTCGAGAAATTTTTAAAAATTGCATGCAAGTTCGACTGCTTGAGTCACGGAAAAACGAATTTTTTCCTACCGATTTCTATAAGTTATCGATGAGATAAGATTTAAATTTTCGTCATTCGCGAGCAGCTTGTGAGATCAGCAGGTCTGACAGGTGAATCGCCAATGCGCATATCGTGCCAGCCTTCTGGCATGCACTTCCACTTGTCAACTGCTTTGCTTCTCGAAGCACTTATTCTATCGGGTAAATTGCATGCATACTGACGAAAGAAGCCATATCTGCTAATGCTTAAGCCTTCCATCAATGCTTTATACTTTTATACCTCAAAACCACAACGTCTAATGACGTAGAACTAAAAAATAAATACAGACGAAAGAAGTACCAAATGACTGGATGCGCCGCTTGGCAATAGAGCCAATTCGTGGAGTACATTCGCCACTTCCACGCAGAGTTGTGCTAGACATTGCAAACAGTGGTGATCCTAAATCTTCCCTCATCGCTTTTGGCTGAAATATTTACGTTTAATATGTTTAGTTCAAGTACGATACGGTCGATGAAGCATGGACCTATTACTGAATAAATAATAGCTTGAAGCTATAAAGCAAAAATAGCTGTTTAAACCTCAAAAACTTATCGCAACTTTTACATCTGACTTTTTCCAATCTTATTAAATAATGATTGCCTTAATTTTCTAAAGGTTCCTTACAGACATGAAAAAAAACTAACATGTGAAAAGGATACGTTCATATTTGTGAAGATTTCACTATAAGAAAGCGACAATAATAGCAATATTCTTGTTTGCTCAAGAAATAGTAAGGTTTCTGTTACTGGAAACATGCATGGAATTCTATTCAATAAGTGTAGCCACTGGATAGAAACCAAGCATAACAAACGACAGCTCCTTTGAAATCAAATTCGCTAATTGAAATCAAGTATACGAAAAGCTTACATCATGTGTGGATTGATTAGTGGATGATGCAGAAGTTGGTACGCCCATCGACTGTAGTATTCTGGTGACTGTTTCGTTAACGGTGTTGCCAGAGGGTCCATTAATGATTGGCATAACTGTGCCAGGAATCGGTTGTGCGCACGCAGAAGCTGTCGTTTCGAGATGCGTCTGTTCTTCTTGAACTACGTCTAAAAATGAAAAAATTTTTCTCTCGTTACTTGCCCGTCAATTCAAGTAAGATGCAAACGTAAGGAACTATTTATCTTACACAGATAAATGTCACGAATAATTCTGAGTAAAACTGCTCAGGTAGAACTTTAGGGAATCGGCGCCGAAACATTTTGGCCAAGAAATGCGGTACTATAAAAACACATGCCCATTTGATAATCTGCTATTCGCTACCATAAAATGAAATCCTTCCCAAGAAGCCTATCTTCATACGATGTGGTTCAGCTTACTTATATCGTTTTGCAAAATTTAAAAATCAAATAAGTAACAACACTTCCATGAAAATCTAAATACCATTTTTTTCCAAACTATCTGCAGGTTTAAAAAAAACAAGTGTCCTAAAAAGTTGAAAAAAGCTTTAGAAAATTCTGCGTAGAGCTGAACACCTTCAAGAAAAAGTCCTCCTACAAAAAATAAACTTAACAACATTCAAATGCAGCCAGAAACTTTGTTCCACATCGGCCTTGAAGGCTGAAATTATGCAAGCTTAGTGATGAAATTTTCACGAAATATTGCTAATAAACAAAAATAAAATTACATTTCGGATAAGTCATGAATTTTTGATTATGATAAATATTAAGCATTTCAAAAAAATGTAGAAATAAAAAGCGAAAAGAAAAGTCAATGAGAAAATGAATACCTTTTTCTGTGCTTTGATTGCTTTCTGGCTTTTTTCCCCATGCCGGAGCGTTATCTTCATTTGCTTCTGCTGCAAAAACTTTTGAAAAAAAAATCCCATTTTTGTTTGAATAAAAATTTTCAGATCAACCAAACTATTGATGAGGAATTTTTTTAAATTGTAAGAAAAAATTTTTCGACCATAAAATCCCCAACACTATCAGCATCAAAAAACCGTTGCAACAAAACTGAAAAATAAAACAGAAAAATAATTCAGTTGCAAAAGTAAAAATTCGAAAAATTATAATTAAAAAAATAATTTTAAAAAAATTGATTACATACGAGTTTCGATAGGGCCATCTCTTGAAGCACTACGGCTTGTTGGACTTGCTGCAACTTCTTCACCATCATCTTCCACGTCATATATGGGAAAGTCTTGCTGAGGAGAATTATCGCCTGATTCGCTAGTAGCTGCCATTAAACGAATTTCACATAATTGTTTCTTTTTCTAGAAACAACACATTTACAATTTAAAAAATAACACAAAAAATAAATAAAAAATAACACAAAAAATAAAAAATAACACAAAAATTAACTAAGACCTCGAATTAACTAATTCCAGCAATTAATAACAGAGGGTTTATTCTTTGCATGAAATAACTTATATACTTATTGAACTTTTGAAAAAATCAAAATGCTCTTTCTATCGAGTTCGTTTTTGTTATTTAATTATTTAATTTGTTACTAGTGAGTTGTAACACATTTCGGTCTATAACAAAGTTCCTTAGCGGCCCAGCTACGTAGCAACTGACAAGTACAAGTTCACACCGAAAGAGTGAAAGAAAAAAGTAAATAAGCAGTTAATTAGGAGACTAAATAACGCAGTATCCTGGGAAAACCCTCCTACTAGAAGTAACCCCCTCCCCCTCTCCCTCCAATAAGCGCTAATCTTTTTAATCATAACTCAAAAGCTGTAAACTCGATAGTTCAAGAGATCTTCGTTCGAGATGACGCAGCATAAATAGTATAAAAACAAACAGCATGGATTTTATTTGCAAATTTAATGGGCGATGGAAATTAAAAAATCCAACAAAAAAACTTCCGGCGCTATTGTATCAAATTGACTCAACCCAGTTAACATCATGTGACCTCGAAAAAATACCTCTTTTAAATGTAAGCACCTCGGTCACAACAAAAAGCTCTACACTCCCCCCCCTCCCCTCCCGTTTCTAAACTGGACTTTAAATAGTATCAGCTTCTAAATAGTATGTCAACGCAAATGCGCATTTACGTTTTTTTTTTTGGCAGTGGTCTAACAATGTGGATGACATTCTTAAGCCGCTTGACTTTCACAGCAAGAGTGCAGCGGAAAGTCGCGACTATTGTTCTTTAGTTGAAGAGAGACTATCGAATTCTACGAGTAACAGCCATCATAGTCGAGATATACATAAGCAATACGGAACATTTCCGCATTTTATTTGATTGGCATAACCACAAAGTTGTTACCTATCGGGGATGCAAATGGAGTAAAAATTACCGTTACACTTGCTTACTACTATTACTATTGTTATTGTTGTTATTATTTATTACTATTATTATTACTATTACTATTACTGATACATGTGTGTGACCTCTGGCAATGGAAAGCACAACGCAGCAACCGGGTGATGGACCCAGGCCTCTCACTAAGCAGGCGAGGGCTCTACGCTCTGAACTACTATCCCAACTTATTATCGGTTTTATTAAACTTAACTACAGATCACCAAAATCCCCTATCACATGGCAGAAAAAAATGTAAGAGTATGGAAATCAAATAGTTAAACTCACCCTCAAAATATCATCCCACTCCTTTTGTGCAACAACGAATTCGGGTACATGCCTTGACTTTAAATGTTTCATAAGATTGCCCGAGCATGCATACGCTACACGTACTCCACATAGTTTACAATTGGCACCCTTCTTATCGACACGATCAAAGTGAAACCAACTAGGATGTTCGGTTGTACGACCACGTTTCTTCGTATAATCCAAACCTTAATTATTAATTCTTGTTTCTCAATAATTCGTAGTACCTGTAAAGAGCTGTTACCCGAATTCATAATCTTTTTAAAAAAAATTTACATACTTAGCTAAAAAGTATCTAGTTGTAAAACAAGAATGCATTTTAATTTAGTGTGAATAGTCAAAGACTAACTGGAGCATTTTGGAAATACAAGACTAAATTTCTAAACGGAGCTCACACCGAAGCCGCCTAGTACTTGTGTATTATTCTTCATCCTTAGCAACCTTTAATGATCAACGAATAGTCAAATCTATCAAAAGAAACTAAGTCAACTGGAAGTATTATAACTTCAGGATGAATATTAGTGAAGAAAGAGCGATGTATTTTTTGGGTAAATCAACAATGGTCGCAGCAGTAACGAACAGAAATGTTTTGATTAATCGAGTACAAAAATATCCTTACGAAACGAATCCTCAGAGAATTTGTTAACGTCCGCTCGCAGTTGAAGTTTCGATTGCCAAATACGTTCCAGTTCTTCCGCAATCTGAACAAAAAAAAAATTGAGAAGAAAGCTCCACCGTTTACTTGAATTTGAGTCTTCAATTACTTGTTATTCAATTCTGATTGAGTCTTCAATTACTTTTTATTCAATTCTGACAAAAATTTGAGTCTTCAATTAATTTTTATTCAACTTTGAAAAAAATTAGTGTACGCTATTTGCAAAAAAGTTGAACAACAACTCGGTGACACCGATATACTCGTAGAAGTATTTAACGATTTAAAAAATAGCAACGGTAGCCGACACTTTAAAACATCTGTCATACATCTTTACGTAATAGTCTTACTTAGCAACATATCACAATATAAGTAAAAGGTAGAATGCCTAGAACTGCCCCATCCCTTCCCCCCCCCACAACACCC